>OU015491.1:238376249-238473749 GCA_907164885.2 Dolomedes plantarius | reverse complement strand
AAGCTGTTGGGAACTACCAGTGTGGTTTCCAAAGAGGAAGGTCCACCATCGATCAAATCCATATTCTTAGGCAAATAATTGAGAAAACAAAAGAATTTAATATCAATACTTTCCACCTTTTTATTGATTTTAAAGCAGCATATGATAACATTAAAAGAGAAAAGTTATATGAAGCGATGGTGGAACTCGGTATCCCAATAAAACTTGTATACTTGACAAAGGCAACACTCAGAAGAGTCAAGTGCAGAGTCAAATTAAAGTATGAACTTTCTGAACATTTCTACACAGATAAAGGCCTAAGGCAGGGAGATTCACTTTCCTGCATATTATTTAACATCGCTCTCGAAAAAGTTATCAGAGCGTCTGGAATCAATGTAAGAAGCACTATCTTCCAAAGATCCCTCCAAATTCTAGCATATGCAGACGATATAGATATTAAAGTAAGATCCAGACAATCAGTGGCAGAGGCCTTCGCCGCCCTTGAAGCCGCAGCTAAAGAAATGGGCCTTTCTATTAACGCAGATAAAACCAAATACATGGACATAGGTAAAAGGTATTCCACGACAGCTCCACTACAAGTTAATGACCATACATTTGAAGCTGTTGACGAATTTAAATATCTTTGAAGTATAATTACCAGGAAAAATGACATTAGCTCTGAAATTAATAACCGACTTGTAATGGCAAACAAGTGCTATTTTGGATTAAAAAGCCAACTTAAAAGCAGACTCATCCGACAAAAAACAAAAATCAATATTTACAAAACACTCTTACGACCTATGATCTTGTATGGTAGTGAGTGCTGGCTCCTCAATAAATCAGATGAAAATAGGCTAATGATTTTCGAGAGAAAAATACTTAGAAGAATCTTTGGAGCAGTTTATGAGGACAGTAAGTGGCGTACCCTTTTCAACCATGAGATCTACAGAAAATATAAACAACCAGACATAGTTCATGTTATTAAAGCCAACCGCATCCGGTGGCTGGTACATATTTATCGATCTGAAAATGATAATCCGACAAAAAAGATAACGTTCACTAAACCAGACGGAGTTAGGAAAAGAGGTCGCCCTCCTACTCGATGGCTGGACAGCGCCGAAAAAGACCTAAAAACTGTTGGCACCACAAACTGGAGAGCCATGGCGTCTAATAGACCAGGATGGCGGAAACTTCTTGGGACGGTCTTGGCCTGCCCTAGGCTGTAGAACCGAAGAAGATATATATATATATATATATATATATATATACATATATATGTATCGATCGAGCGGTTTTTATACAGATCATCAAAGGGACACGAGGGACCTTGGGGGGGGGGGGGTTCTAAATGGGGGAATGTCTGGAAGACAGTCTAGTGTTCCTTCACCGTGACTAATCGACCCCCAAAATGTGTCAATAGAAGTCGGGGGGGGGTGTATGTCTGCATGTGTGTGAAAGCGCCATGAGATGAGCACGAAGCATTCTAGGTTCCGAGTGCGTTGCCAATCTGAGTGTCTGTTTCCCCTTAGATGCTGTCCCCGTGGCTCCTTCTCCTGACCGTGGCGCGATCTGCTGTCGTCGGGCCGGCGGAGGCGCCTACGTGCCGGCAGCTGCGGGCCCTCTGGGACGCGGTCACCAACGAGATCCCCGTCATGCCCAGGCCTCACCACACAAAGGTAAAAAAAACACTTTTCCACAACGCACCGTCGATATCTTATTTCTGCACGGAATCGGAAAGACTACGGCCGAGGATGTCAAAATATTTAAACTGTTCAATCGAAGCGGTGTCTTAAGGGGGCGTCCATTAATTACGTGAGGCGTTTAGGGGGGGGGGGGGAGGGAGTCGAGCCGAATCTCACCCAGTCTCACGTGAGGGAGAGGGGGGGGGGGGTCTCGGAAAATATCACGTAATTTTTTTTCCGCAAGAAACAGTGTAAAATTGCGAGAAAACTGCGCTATATTAAGTAAAACATGTTTCTACACTAAAATATGGCCAAATCCTACACAACAGTTCCAGTATTCACTCTTGAGACCACACAGGAGTCCCCGTGGACTGTATTAGAATGAATATTCTTTTACGAATTTTAGTAGTTCCTATTTAAGTATTTTATTGTTCGATTTTCTCACTGTGATTCTAGACTACGTTCTTAGTAGTCTTAAATACTAGTCTTAACTAGTCTTAAATAAAAATAATTAAGCAAATTATGTTTTTTTAAATAAATCCAACGCAATCAAGCCCAGATTAACGTATTTACACTAAAAATACGCATTTTGAGAAATCTCACGTGAGATTGGGGGGGGGGAGGGGGGTCGAGCCAAATCTCACGACATCTCACCAGGGGGGGGGAGGGGGTCGAAAAATCGCCAAAATCACCACGTAATTAATGGACGGCCCCTAAGACACTGTGTCTGTTATGTAGAGCAAACCTCTCTTAAATAAGGAACAACGTACCCGAACGATAAAATTCTCCCTTCTTTTTAATTTATGTTCACCCGAGGAAGTTTTGTACCTACTAAAAGGAAACACCTGTCGCGGAAATAAGTCGTAAAAAGGTGTTTCAAAACAGGCTTCCTTCATTGTCCTATCGATATCTCTTCTGGAGAATCGTTAGGATAATTTTTTTTTTAAAGTTCGTTGTAAAACGCCCATTCAATTCGTTACAGGGGCTGTTAGAAATGTTGCTTTCCCCTTAGCAGCACTGTAGCAACCATTTTGGCGGGGAAGTGTTCACTCGGCTTTGGAACGGCCGTATGCAAAATAATTGCATCTTATTTGTGCTTTATTTATGTTGGTTTTCCTGTTTATGGTCATCTCTATTGATTCGAGCCCGTCGATGACCAAACAATAAGGACAAAAATGAAACTATGCACACGGTATGAACCGAGAATTATTCAAAAGACTATGGGACCTGCCGAGAGCCACCTGTCGCCTCTTTGCGCGTCCTCGCTGGCATCTGCATTAAATCGCCGCGCAGATTCTCGAACTTGACCTTTGCGTGTCGTCTCCGATATGACAGGAGGCCATCTCGACAGTTGCCCAAACCTGGATGACGTTGTAGCTGAAAATGCCGCACAACCCGATCTTCACCTCGAAATCATATCGGGTTGCCAGACAAAGATTCGTGCTGTAAGGAATCTCTGCCATTCGACGCGGAGATGAAGAAACCGACCTACTCGATGAAAATAAAAACGTCGAAAATATGGACTGTCTTTGGAAGAAAAATTATTCGAGAGAGGAAAATTTTCCCGAGTCATTTCGCCTTGTGGCGTCACAACAAGGCTAAACTCTCTGAGGCATTTTGAAAAAAAATCACAACTATTGATCCATACCAAGAAAGACAGAGTCCTAATTAAAAATCGAAGACCAATTTTTTAAAACAAAAACTCAACAATTTATTTACAAGAAAAAAATTAACATTTAACCAGTGCAACATATTCAATTAAATCCCGTGTAGATTGACAACGTACGCTCCAGAACCCGACCCGGCCCGGCCCAGAACACCGGAGCCTAGAAAACACGTCTACTCAGGGCGGGTTCTATGCAGCGTCTCTCCCTCAGAGAGGGGGTCGGCAATCGTTGGTGACAGTTTCTTCGTAACGCCAAACTTTATTACATTCCAGAATCATTAGGACGACAGCTTTACTGGCTGCATCCGTGGGAAAACGTTTTTTAATCCCCCACGTGTTCAAAACCGGTGGAAACTGGCAAATCTTTCCCTAAAAAATCACGCAGCTGTGTTTCAAGCACTCTGTGGGGTCTTGGGAAAAATAAGACCATACATCCAGTACGCTACAGCCTAAAGTGGTGGGAACCGCCGAATGAGCATTTCACCGCTGCGAAGCTGTTCATTGCGATTCGCCCGTAGTGACATCTAGACAGTGCGTCATGTAATCGCTTCATCCGATTGCCCTCAAAAAGGCAGAATTTATCGGATTCTCTCCTCTTTTTTTATCTTTGTCATAAATTATTCATGATATGTAAAAATTAGGTCACTACATCAAAGGATAAGAAATTGAAATATCCACTTCTCTCATTCGGGGCGTCGTTCATGTTAGAGTATTTTTACCGCTCTCTTTTAAGCCAGTACAGTCCCTTGAAAATACAAACGATCAATGGATCTTCGCCGGACAAGCCGGGTTTTTTTTCTCAATTTTACCACTTGAAAATAACATATCTCTATATTAATCCAGGAACGAACCTTTCGAGTCAAATGAAAATGGAATGCATGTAACTTGATTTTCTCACAGAACCAGAGGCGGATCAAGCCCTTGGAGGACCCCAAGGTTTGAGCCCCCTTTGTTTTAAATGCTATCAAATCAATTTATTATTCGCAGAATGTATACCTTTTTGAAACTGCCAAATTTCGGAGGCCCCAAACGCGATGATCCGCCACTGCACACAACTGGATAGAATTTGTCCACAAGTTGATAAGAAGCTGGTGTTGAATTGAATACCTTCAAAATCGAATGCTTCTTTCCAACATTTTTTCTCCTAGGTACACCTATTACGAGACAATCGTTTAATAATGACTAAAGATCTACAGTCGGCGCCAAACCTTTAGATTTTTTTTTGCCATCGACTACCTCAAAATCCACTCCGCCGAAATCGAGGAACCGGTTTTATCAAATGCACCTATTATGAGACAGTTATTTAAGGTTAAGGAAATAATAGATAAATCCAAAAGTTTAATATCGAATGTTGTAATTCCCCGAGAATCCAAAAAATGTCTACTCTTCAATCATTTCCGCATGGGGTGTATTTGGAAGAAAAATATTAGGCGATCTGGGGACAAATAGCTTTCGTAGCAGTCGATTTTAAAGCTGGCGAAAATCAATCAACCGTCTAATAGTTTAAAATCGAATGTTAATATCTCAAACTTTCCGGATATTTATTTCCGTAATTTAAAATGATTTTCTCCTAAAAGGTGGTCAAAGAAAAAAATAAATTAACAAATAGATTTTGAGGGATTCGATTTCAAAGCAAGCGAAAATCAATCCTTTCCAAAAGTTTGACTCCGAAAGTTAATACCGCGTAATAATAGGGCAGTGTCTCGCAGCATGTCGCATCTCAACTCTTGCAGATTTTACTTCTTGTTTAGCGAGGAGCGGCAAAACATTGCATAATTTAACATGGCGTTCAATGAGCATTCTTACAGCTTGTTGAATAAAATGCTCTCAGATTACGCAAAGTCTTTAGATACGGTATCTAAACAAAGGTATATCACTAAATTAAACATTCAGGTACAGCCCGGAAAGGTTTATTCAGTATGTGACCCGTATTTATTGACAGCGAAAGACTGGAGTTACAATACAAGACGCTGGCCTGAAGTAACTTATCCCGATATCTATACATATCTCAACATAATAATAATCATTCTCAACGAAAGAATGATTATATTCTCTTAAACCTTGCGAAATGTTGAAAAAAATGTTAAAATACCTGTTACATACAACTAATATGAGGAATTTTATAAATAAACTTAAATTATTTAACTCAAAATGAAGGTATCGTCCAAAAACCCATGCAAACTCATAGGAACGGCTTCTGTTTTCTGCCACCCGATAATCACGTGATCTATAGTAGACGAAAACTGACGTAGCCAGTGACGTTACGACGTTTCGCCTTATTTGCTCAGACTGAAATCCCTATTTTGAAATGATTATCTTATAACAGGAATGGTTAGTCTGGGTGAGACATTCGATTTTAAAATCATTTCCAACTGTTTGGCGTGGAAAAAAAATTGCCATTCCTCAAGGATCGTGTTTGATGGATAGCTGCACCACTTTGGTGTTTGAATGGATTGTTTCTCCGCCAGGGCGCCATCTCGAACAGCCTTGATTTCCTGGATCCATGGTCGGCGGATCGAGACGAGATGTTCGGCGAATTCCACGATTTCCGGACGGCAGCAGCCGAGGGGTTCGCGGTGCCTTCGGAGACTAAAAAGAATGGCCACAGCGAGTTCTACGTTCCCCGGTGGGGGTCACCGGAGGAAGTCGACACCTTCGGCAGCTTCATCGACCTGCCGCATCTTGCCATCACCAGGACGCCCAAAGACACCGATCCCACATCTTCTCAGGTGAGTCGTTTCCAAAACAGTGTTTCTTGACTTTCACTTTCGATACAAGAACATTGTTTTAACCAACGACTTGGTGGCATTTTTAAAAATAAAATCATCCTATTTTTTTAAATGTATCTTAACTTCATCAATTGAAGGGGTTTCTCAATGAAAGCATAGTTTCATTTGCTTGGCTTAAAACACACAATAGAGCTTTTACAGCTAAGCAACTCAATCAACCGTACTTACAGGGCCCGTACGAGTATTACGCAGGCACATTTTTAGCCATTATAGACCCCCCTCCGTCCGCTTGTAAACAAAAATAAGCCGACCCTCTTTGTTTACGTAAGATTTGGCAAATTTCTTGTCGCTCTTTTGTTGTAGGCCGATCGATTTCTTTTAATAATTTAATTTATTGTAAATTAAATCGTGAACTGTCAATGCACTGAACAATCCACGAAAACAGTCCGAATCATATCAACGGCTTTGTTAATTCTTTGACAGTGAATAGTAAATAGGAGTACAGATGGCAGGGGAGTGGATGGTGGATTATTCTGATCCCCCGCCCCCTTGAATGAATGTTTACGGCCCCACAGCAAAAATACAATATTTTTATGCTATGAGTACCATCTCCGAATGACAATTTTCCAGATTGACCACCTTTAAAAGCATATATCTAAATAATATATACGGTAAACTGTTATTACAAAATTTAAGGTATTTAAATGATTTGGAATGCACATGGAGTATTTTGAAAATTACTAGCATTTTTGAATTGTTCGGCCAAAAAATTCTGTGAACGGCGTTCAGTGGTAGGTTCCTAAAATCACTTAACCTAAATCTCTTTCTAAATCTATTTAAATGTGTGGTTCAGTTTATCTATAATCTAAATCAAGAATACACTCAAAGGAAATTCTATGCTGAGAAAATTTGAGAATAAAATTTAATAAAACACAGAGAAAAAAAAGTCGGTTAGTCGCCGGAATAAGTGGGTTCTGCAACCCATTTCGCGTGGGTTATTGTGAGAGGTGAGTTAAATAAACCACTATCCATATTTTTGAACGCGGATCTAAGTGAGTTAAAATACTACCGAGTTATCGGAACTGCGTTATCGAAACAAGTGTGTTAAATAACTTATGTTATGTGTTTTTACTGAGCTGAAAAACCAACTTTAAGTATTAGACCGTAAATGTCACAAAAGGCTGAAATGAAGTATTCGGGATGAATATTTTCCAATGTACTTAAATTTTTATCCATTATTTTTTTTTATAAGGAATTTAATTTTTCGAATACAATGTCTACTTTTTTAGACGAGATTAACAAAATTTCTTTTCTATTATTCCAAATCAATTTTTTGTTTATATTTATATTTACCTAATGACTATTGTTCTCAACATAGAAATTATTTCCTTTATGTAGAAATGTTTTCCTTTATTAAAAGAATATCTTTTAAATCCAAGAAAAGGAAAGGGATCTGGGTTCTAGAACCCACTTTCCCACATGGGTTGTATGACTCACCAAAAGCGAGTTCCCCTGTGCAGAGGATTTGAACTCAGAGAAGTGGGTTTTACCGAACGACTTTTTTTTCTCTGTGAAAGTTAAAGCACGTGTTATCTCTTCGAAATCTAAATCTAATCTGCTCTACATAAAAGAGAAATAAAAAGTTACATAACTAGCGCATGCGCGCTGAACAGCTTCGCGTCACAAGTGACGTGATTCCGAAAGAGGATTCAAATAGTTCTAGTTGGAACATCCCGGCCCCCGTTGGGCGGTGGTCCAACATCATCTGGAAAGGGGAGTGGGACGACCCTGTTGATGATACAGCGGTAAATTCCGTTTCTCGTTCTCAGGTCCACCACTCTAACTAGTCCATCTTGACCAGTAAACGTTTGATCGATGCGTGCTAGATTCCATTCCATTGGAATTTTGCTTGGGTCTTTCATTAAAACTAACTGTCCTACCTTTAGGTTGGGTTCTTGTGTAGCCCATTTGGTTTGAGATTGCAGGTGGCTAAGATATTCGTTTGTCCATCGGTTCCAAAATGTATATCTTAGGTCTTGTATTAGGGTCCATCTGGAAGATAAAGACAAATTATCTGAAGTATGATTAGTTTCTGGTAACTGTAACAGGGAGGCACCTATCAGGAAATGTCCTGGAGTCAAGGCTTGAAGATCTGTTGGATCTGCAGATAGAGGAGTTAATGGGCGGGAATTCAGGCAGGCTTGTATTTGAGTTACGAGCGTGTACAACTCTTCAAAATTTAGAATCTTTGTTTTCGTAGCCTTCACCAGGTGTTTCTTCATCGATTTTATATTAGCTTCCCACAATCCACCAAAATGTGGTGATGCAGGTGGTATAAAGTTCCACTCTACGCCTTCTTCGGCACTGAATTTTTGTACAGAGTCCGAATTGCATATTTTAAACCAGGATCTAAGATGTTTTTAGCGCCTTTGAAATTTGTAGCATTGTCACTTCAGATGGTAGTTGGTCTTGATCGTCTTGCGATAAATCGCCTAAGACTTGCAAGAAAGGCTTCAGTGCTTAAATCGGATACGATTTCAAAATGAACAGCTTTCGTACTGAAACAAATAAATATGGCGATATATGATTTCAGAGTCACTTTAGATCGTCTCAAATTAGGTTTAGTAAGTATTTGACCAGCGAAATACAGTCCTATCTTTTCAAATGGTCGAGATGGTATAACTCTATCTCTTGGTAGGTTACCCATCATTTGCTTCATGGTTTGATTTCTTGTTCGGAAACAAGTCATGCATTTACTAATAACTTGTTTGATTCTATCCTGTCCAGAAGGTATCCAATACATTTGTCTAATAAGGTACAGGGTTGTTTGAGTACCCGAATGAAGAGATTTTTTGTGTTAGTAATCTATCAATAATTCAGTAAAGTGGTGCGCTTTGGGTAAAAGTAATTGGTGTTTCCGGAATTCTGAAAGATTCGAATTGCTTAATCGTCCACCAACTCGCAAAAGTCCTTCTTTGTCTATAAATACGTTTAATGAGAGAATTTTACTATTGTTTGGGATTTGGCGATTTGATTGTAAAGATTTAATTTCAGAATGAAATTCGGAACGTTGATTATATTTAACCAATACCTTGGTTGCGTTTTGAATTTCGGAAGTACTTAAAAATGCTTTGTTTCTTAACTCAGGTTCAAGTCTACAATTTTTAGAAAATCTTAAGCACTAAGCGGTGACTCTAACTAATTTGCTGAATGAAGAGTATTTGTTAATGAAATCATCTGTCGTTACACTATTTACTACTACTGCTGCATTCATTAAAGCTCCTTTTCGAATTTCAAGTTTTTCAGTGTCTAATCCCTTTTTTGATCCTTCAAATCTGGGCCATTTCTCTTTATCGTGAACCAACCATTCAGGTCCGTTCCACCATAATTTATTATCGTTTAATTCGGCGACAGTTAATCCTCTAGATATCAAATCTGACGGGTTGTCCTTTCCAGGACAGTGGGACCATTCACTAGGATTGGTATATTGCTGAATCTCTTGTACCCTGTTTTTTACAAATGGTTTAAACCTGTCGGATGTATTCTTTATCCAAAAGTAAGATATAGACAAATCTGTCCAAAAATAACGCTCAAATGAATATTCTAAGCCCTTTCAAATTTTGTCACTTAACCTGGCAGAAAGAAGAGCACCCATTAATTCAAGACGGGGTAGCGAAATTGCTTTTAGTGGAGCAACTCTGCTCTTCGACGCCATAAAACTAGTAAATATACTTCCATCACTGCGTGTTATACGTAGATAAACGACGACGCCATAAGCTTTCTTCGAAGCGTCTGAAAAACAATGTACTTGTATATCATTTATTTCCTTTTGAAGGGCATTAGCGAAATAATAGCGAGGAATACTGATATCCTTCAGCTTTTCGATTTCATTACACCATTCATCCTAAATAACGGTTATATTCTGAGGGAGATAATCATCCCAATCCAGTCCCAAACACCAAATCTCTTGAATTAGACACTTAATTCTAACTATATAAGGTCCGAGGAATCCCACGGGATAAAAAAAATGCGACCTACTGCTTGTAAAAGGTATCGTTTGGTGTTTACTCTCTTTAAAAGGAATTTTTCTAAATTTTTTGTTTCTAAATAAAACAAGTCATCGTTGGCATTCCAAGCCACTCCTAGAACCCTTTGAGGTAACAGAGCTTGAGTGTTAGGCTCAACGGATTCATTTACATCTATCCCTACTTTCTTCCACAGTTCACGTGACTCTAACGAATTGGTCTGCCATTTACGTAGAACCATGCTTGCATCCTCAAATATTTTAGTACTCTGTATGCTCGTATTATAGGCTTGTTCTACATTTTCTCCACCAGTAATCAAGTCGTCTACATACAAAGATGTATTTAAAATTTTGTAAATTTCAGGAAAGCTTTCTACATACCTCTTTAGGTGATACTTAATGGTTGCAGCCAGGAGGAATGGTGATGAACTCACCCCAAACAAGACTCTGCAGAGTCTGAACTCCTTGAGCTCTGGAACTGCGTTAGGTTTAGTGGGGTTATCGTCCCAAATGAATTGGGCCACGTCGCGATCTTCTTCATCTATCTCTATTTGCAGGAATGCCTGCTTAATGTCCGCAGTCAGCGCAACAGGGTGTTGTCTAAATCGAATTAAAAGAAGGAAAAGATCGGGTAACAAATTGTTTCCAATATGCAAACAGTCATTTAAGGATACCTGTCCTTTGCCATGTGAAGAAGCGTCAAACACCACTTTTAATCTAATCGTGCTTTTGTCTGTTCGAATCACTGCCTTGTGTGGGAGGTAGAAGGTTGTGGCTTCTCTGGTTTCATCTAAAACAGGAACAGGCTCTATGATATTTTCACTTAAGTAGCCTTCTAAAACAGCCTTGTATTCTGTGAATAATATTGGATCCTTCTGAAACGTGCATCGTAGTCTTGAAAATCTTTTATTCGCAACTTGTCGATTATCTTCTAATAACTGCTTCATATCAGATTTCCAAGGAAGTCGCACGAAATATATCTCTTGTTATTGTAGGATATACCTACCTCAAAGTCTTTCATAATTTGTTCGTCGAAATTACTGCTATCTTTGTCTTCAGCTTCGACACCTAGATTCTCCAGTTCCCAAAACCGTCTTAGTTGATCTGAGATAAGTTTCTCTTCCACAACCATCTTCATACTCAGTAACTTGTTAGTTGATCCAATCCGGCCTTGAAGACACCATCCGAAAATTGTTTCTGTGGCTACAAGCTTATCACCTAAACGTTCGAGTCTTCCTGATACTACATCAAAATAATAATCAGCACCGATTAAAATCTCAATTTTCTTCTCCCCGTAATTATAGCAGTCTGCAAGCTGTAATCCCCTCATCTGTTTTTTAGCTCTAACCAAATTAATCTCTGGAGCAGGAATATTAGTTGCGGATATTTGCTCCGTTTCTAGCAATTCTATTTCGATATATAAGGAAGGTTCTTCTCTGTTTTCAAGTTTTAATTTCACTACATTATATGTTTTTTCAGTTGGTTTGTTGGTCCCAAATGAGTACACAGATAAAGTTTCTTGTCTAATAACTCGTAGTTTCAACTTCAGAGAAATATCTTGAGCGATAAAGCTTCTCATCGAGCCATTATCCAACAACAAGCGAACATGTTCGATTTTATCATCGTTAGGGGTTTTACTGTGCATGTTTGAAGCAATACACTGCACTGAGAATTTCCGTTTAGTTTAGTATTTTCCGATTCATTTTTGTAGTGAGAAATTGCCGTAACAACCTTATTTTCAGCATTACTATTTGATTTGTTTTCGAGTTGATAACAGATGGATCTGTTATGTTTTCTATTACAAAGATCGCACAATTCTCTTTTCTTGCACTCTTTAATTCTATGCTGTGCTTTCAGGCATAAAAAACAACGCGCCTGTCTTCTCAAAACATATTTCGTTTTATTCACACTCAAACTTTCACAGCGTTCTGAATCAAGCTTCGCATTGCAGTAAATGCAAGTTTGACTAATTGGCAACATATATTCGTGTGCCTTAGAACTATTTATCGCTGACGTTCGGTACCGATTATGTTGTTTATCGCGTAAATTGCTTTGACTATCTCTCGAAAACTGCTTCGACCTGACGCCAGCCCTTCCTGAGTTTGTCACTCTCCCCCCTTCTCCTTTCGAACTACGAAGCATTATCGATGATTCGCGACACTCAGTTTCAATTTTTAAGAATTTCAATAATTCTGGTACGCTGGATTCGCCGTCTTCTGATTTATCTAGACATCTTCTATTAAAATCTAAAGCAAGATCCTCAGGTATCAATTTTAAAAGTATGGGTTGTAATAAATGACCGTACATACCAGAAGTAACATTTAGCGATTCTAGACTTCTGATCTGTACCTCACAAGTATCGTACAATTTTTCTCAGTCCGGTTACATTGTTAGAGTCCTCCACAGGATTAAGGTAATCTAGACATATGTGCGGATATTAAAAGATTTGACTTCGCAAATCTGTTCTTTAATAGCGTTTTCGCTTTTTCATAATTCTCATCTGAGAGTGCGAAGCCGCAAACAACATTGGCCGCTGCACCTCCAAGTAATGATTATAAATATGAGAATCAGCCAGGTGCATGGATCTCCGTAATATTTTTCGATAGCTAACTTAGGTAATTTAATCGACTTCGAGTAATTAATATTTCTATTTCCAGAATTCGAGTTATCCAATGAGTTATCGTGATCTAACATAACCTGAGAGGTTTGTGCATAAATATTCTGTTGGGTGAAATTTGACTGAGAACTTCTGGTTTCGTTTTGAGCTTTTAACTGAGCGGAAATTTTTGAATTCCACAACATGATTTTCTGAGAATATTCAAATGATGATTCTACTTCTGAATCGAAATCTTTTTCATTATCAATAATATTCTGAACTTTATTATCAAAATCCTTTAGCTCTTTGTAGAGCTCATCTAAATAATTTGAATGTTCTTGCAATGAATTAATATCATAAGTGTCAAATTCACTTTCTAGTTAATTAATGAACTGTGTAACAACATAAAGTCTAACAGCTCTATTCTTTTTAAGCTTAGATAGCTTATCCATTTTTATAACTCTAAATGAATTATCACTAAATATTTATTCAATAGTCAATGTTGTTCAAGTTCAACTAATAGTTTATATTAATGAATCAGAAATCCTTACCTTGATCTAAGGAGTTGAGTCAAGGTGAAATTGTATTCCAAATCAATCAAATAAAAATGTTCTCAACGGCCATTTGTAATCCGAATCTTTTCGCGGCCGTATAGCACCAATGTACACGGCATTCAATGGTAGGTTTCTAAAATCACTTAATCTAAATCTATTTAAATGTGTGGTTCAGTTTATCTATAATCTAAATCAAGAATACACTCAAAAGAAATTCTATGCTGAGAAAATTTAAGAATGAAATTTAATAAAAAGTTAAAGCACATGTTATCTATTCGAAATCTAAATCTAATCTGCTCTACATAAAAGAGAAAGAAAAGGTTACATAACTAGCGCATGCGCGCTGAACACCTTCGCGTTACAAGTGACGTGATTCCGTACGAGGATTCAAATAGTCCCAGTCGGAACAGCAAGTAATGGTGAAAAAAATGCACAGTTCAGTTAGAAAAGTAATTAATTTTGAATAAGTACGTACGTATGACTTTTAGAAATCGAAACGGTAAAGTTGTATTTCGTTAAATGATTATAGAAGGATTGCGTTTAATTCTTCACTACTAGGTCATCACTGAAGTCGGATAAAGGTATCATGCGCTTCATGAACAGATAAACATAATTTATTTACATGACTTTAACAAATCGGATCATAATACGATCACAGCAAGCTGTTCACATAGGAGTCCGGTAGCGGAAACGTAAAAGGAAAGCTGGCGCTGAGGCGGAAATAAACCAATCATAGGCGTTAAAAATTTCGTTGCTAATCGTTAGGAGGTTTGTCATTGGTTAAATATACAGTGATTTTCGCTTATAAGAAACGAATTTTAATATTTTCCTCCGTTTCTTATAACTATCGGTCATCGTCAAGGTTCTCCTTTTAGTTCGATACGGTTTTGTCTTAGATTTAAGGCAACGGATCTTTCTAACGACGGCCTACGCTAAGGCAGATCATCTGACCCAGGCTGCTGCCGTACGTATTTTCCAAATTCAGCCACCTTGTGGTATTTTTAATTCAGTAACTACAATCTCATGTTTAATCTAACTCTACATCCGTTCGAGGATGAAGGTAAAGCATTCTTGCTGCGCCAGGTTCCTCGTAAAACCCCAGTACCTTGACCTTGATTACTGTTTTTGATTCTTATAGCCGAAATTTAGGTTTTTGGACAGGAACACACACACCTATATATACATATATTAGATAATTTATTATAAAATACTCTTTAATTTACGTTAATTATCTTTTGTTAAAATTATTTTTATAATTTTAAAAATACAACTTAATTTCTAGACCTATAAGTAGATACACATGATTATAGCAAGAGAAGAAAAAAATCCAATATTTGTTACAACATACCTGCTTAATAGTTTTAGCATTTCAACTACAGGAAGGGAGCAAGAAAAAGTTTTCTATGGTAGTTTGACATAATGAAGTTTTCAGTTGTCTGTTTATACCTCTTTCAATACTAATAGTCTCAGACGAAGATTTACCTTTTAGCTTCCGTTTCTTGGTTTGATAACGTGCTGAATCTACTAATGTCACGTTTGCCTGAATGATAGTGGACACTTCGCCGAAGATTTATGTGTTTCAGGGTCCAGGAAGCCGCAACCAGGATGTGGGAGGTGGGAAAAAAAAGAGTCCCTATTTTTGTTTGTCAGTGGAGAAAAGAGAAATCGGACCCAGACGGTAAAGATGCCCCCGGGTCAAACTAATAGGACAGTGTTTGTGGTAAAGCGTTTAAGGGGAAACTATTATGTTATGTCTAACAAAGAAAGGGATGAATTTGACGACTATATTCCATCCCATCTTATCACTCTTTCTTTTAAAAAGAATAAAGAAAGAATTTCCTACGTTTTGAGAGTTTAAGTGGCTTTTTTGGAAAAATGAAAGGAAAGCGAAGAGTGTAAACTGATTCTTAAAACCGGTGGATTGATTCTTTAAAGCGAAAATTTTAACATGGAAATAACACATTTGTTTTTGCGATATTGATTCTTATAACCACTGACCACTATAAGCGGTGGTTACTGTATTTCAATACTTTAACGCTTCCGTTACCGGACTTCTGTGTGAACTGGCCCTAACTGGAACTTCCGGTCCAAGTTCGGCTTCTGACATTCGGCAGTGTCAGGTAGAGGTCGTGAGAGTTCGGCTCTAGAAATCGTTCAAATCTCTAGAAATTCTAGAATAGAATTTCTGAAATGTGATGAGTTTATTGCTGAACCTTACCGTAGCTTTAAGAATATTCAAATACCAGTTGGAAAAGAGCTCTTAAGATTATTTATTGTAAATCTTCCAATGACCCAGTGGCGCCCCCAAAGAAAACACTAGGAAATATTTTCCTTATTGAT
The DNA here is from genome assembly GCA_907164885.2 of Dolomedes plantarius. Classification (NCBI taxonomy): domain Eukaryota; kingdom Metazoa; phylum Arthropoda; class Arachnida; order Araneae; family Dolomedidae; genus Dolomedes; species Dolomedes plantarius. The sequence goes on along the minus strand of OU015491.1, from coordinate 238,458,179 downwards.
ATTCATTTTTATTTATGTTGCGTCCATAGGCGTAGCGTGCTTCTAACTTTTTTTTTTTTTTTTTTTTTGGGGGGGGGGGGGACGACGACGACGACACGAATTAAATTCAGTTAGGGCCCTTCTCAGCACATTGACTGCCGGAAGGTCTTTAAATTATGAAATATATTTATTTTGAAATTGAATAACAATAGAATTGATTTTTGAGTAGTATTCAAAAGTTATACAATGAGAAAAATAAATATAATATAAATAAAATGAGAAAAAAAAATATAGCATCTAATTTTTGTTATGGATCCTATCATTGTTAAAAACTATGTTAAGGCTAAAGACGTAATCCGAATCTTCAGTCTCACAGTTTGAAAAAGCGGGAAAAAACCAACTTCCTTAAAAGTTTTCTACAATTTTTCCGATTTTAACTGAACTTCTATGAACGTATTAATTTACTTCAAGTTAAGTTGGGGGGACGCTACGCCTATGGTTGCGTCGTATTTGTATACTACTAATGAAAGAGTGGTCACATAATGTGGGAAAACCCTATAGATCTCAGGAATCACGGCCGCTGCGAACAGAGTAGTACTCAGGCGATCACTGAATCCGGAGTGTTACGTAGCATCGGTGTTAACAATTTTAACCAATCACAGAGCTCAATTCTTTGACCACGGGACACGTCAAACCAATCAATGGTTATGTCAACAATCTCGGAGCCAACGTAGTAACTGCCAGTGTTGCCAACTTGGGGTTTTCCCCCCTAAATTTGGGGGTAAGTTAGACGAAAAGGGGTGTTTTTAGGGGCATTTTGTGGGGGGGGGGGACATTTTTTACATGTTTTTATTAACTAGCTTTCTTCTTTGTGTGTTTGTCCAGTCCAAATCTTGCAATCGATTATTAACTAACTTCCCGACTAGCTAGATATTTGAAACTTTTAGAATAGCTCAGAACACGATGACAATGCATTATTTTATTACTTTTAGCCATCTTTAAGCAGAATTAAATTAATTTTCAGCTAATTTTGTTTTGTAGATTGGTGCAGCCCTCTATCGGCCGGGACGAGAACGAAAAGTTAAACGCAAGTTAACTTCCAATTAACTTCATTTTCTTTCAACTTGATGGGATAATTCATCAAAAAAATTTTAAAAGTATTTATTAACACATAGAATTGTCAAGTTTATATGATTCAACAGAAAATTTAAAAACATGGTATATAAAAAGTTCTTTTTATCTTGTAATTATTTAATATTTTGTACAATCGAGACACGTTTTTTTATTAGATTTTATAAGTTCCATACATATGTCAAATGTAAATAAACTTCCATTTCAATATGTGTGTATTTTCTATTTATTTCAATTTTTCTCTCAAACAGGATGCCTATTTGGAACCAGAATTTCTTTTAGGAAGGTCTAGGGTGATCTCTAGTTCGTGTTAGGGGGAAACAGGGGGATTTCGAGATGGCGCTTCGTAGAGGTTGGCAACAGTGGTAACTGCGCTCAACGCTCCGAATGTAAACTTTTATTTAGTCATAGGTCGTAGGCGATGCGTAGCGTGCATTTCCATATCGTCTACTCAACGTTCGTATATTTTGCATGGAGTTTATTGAAAAGCATACTTGAACGTAGTTCATCTCTTAAGAGACTTCCCTTTTACCATCGATAAATTCTTCAATAACATTTTAAAATTAAATTTTTAAGATTTTATTTTTAAATTTTTGAGGTTCAAATTATGGCTGAAAAATGTACGCAGAATATTCTATTGAATTATTTAAAAAACAAAAAAAGTTAGTATTCATTTCGACGCTATTAATATTGTCAATACCGATTTGGATTCGATTTCCCCAGTCGCAGGTCAGACAAAACCCTCGAATTATTCAGAAGTACTTCCTTAGTCGGGACATCGTATTGTTGAAATAACAAACATTTAATTCTGTCTATAAATTAGAATTCGTGGAAACTAGAACCCAATTTTAATTTTCCCGCAATCTGCACTGCAAGTCACGACAAACTTACAGTGCTTGTGTACCATCAAGTTGAAAATAGTACGTACTGGAAATACTGTGTTTTTTTTGCACCTGCTCATGTTGGAAAATCTAAATCGTAAGTGCCTGAGCAATTAGCGACGCAAGAAAATCATTGAGAGATGTAATAATCATCAGAAAACAAAATATCATATGACTTACGAAAGGCCACACCGAAAATATATTCGAATCGATCGACAAATTGACGTAGGTGGGGCATCCCAGGCTGCAGTTAATCGGAAACGATTAGAACCGATTCTAAAAACAGTCATTTTATGTGTGTCGGCAAAATATGCCCTGGAGAGGAACATCGTTATTATGGAGAACATTTCATTGGAACGGCAGCCAATCCCTAATGAAGGCAATTTTCGAACTAGAATCGACGGAAACCTCACTGAACATTTGCATTAGATGGAACTTACAAAGATCAAATTATAAATGCATCTAAAGAAATCATTTTGAACCGATTGGTCGGCAAAATAAATTCAGAGAAATGTTTTTCGATTCTTGCCGATGAAACGTGACATTTCTATAGCACTGAACATCTTTCCTCGTGTGTCAGGTATGAAGACGAAGAAAATGACAAAGTTTGTGAAAAATTCATACATTAAGTTCCTGTAACAAGCACCACAGGGAAAAAACTTATCCGACAAAATATCAGAAAGCTTTAATAATTAAGACACTGATTTGAACCATTTAGCGGAAAATTGAATGGTCTCCAATCTTACATATCATTTACCCTATACCCACAAGCTTTATACGTTCATTTTGCATAATTTGAATTTGGCAACTAGAAATACTGTACATGTGATTGGAATAAGAAATGAAATTGCATACGCATAATTCAGGAGGTACACAATTTCTTCAATATCCCTAAGAGATTGTTTATTTTATCGATAAACATACACAAAGGGATTATAGAAGAGTACCCGGATATTACCCGGTTTTGAAAAATACAAAACATTTGCCTTAAATATTAATGGCTAACCATTAATATTAATTACCTTAAATATTAATGGTTAACCATTAATATTTAAGGCAAATGTGGTTAATATTTAAGTCAAATGTTGAAAAATACAAAACATTTGCCTTAAAAATAATGGTTAACCATTAATATTTAAGGCAAAATTTGCCTTAAATATTAATGGTTAAATGGCCAGATGTCTATCTGCCTTTTCGGCTAAAAGAGGACCCGAACCTTCATAGCAAAGATCTTCTGATAGACGTGAATAAATCAATCTTGTTCTTGGGATCTAATGATGGCTAAGTCGATGCAAAGCGAATGGATTGAAATATTTTCTAAAGTGACCCAATTTTAAGTTCTGATAGTTTCGAATTAAATTTACCGCATTCTTTCACAGTTCAGCGATTCTACCGAACTTTTAGAAGCCGAATCAAAAATTTTCTATGACAAAAAATGTTGTTCTAATAAATTTATTAGAGCAAAAATTTTGCTCTAAAACTCTATTTTTTTTTCTAAATTTTGCACTTGTATTAAAATGTTTGTTTCCTTTATTAATCATTTATGCTGAAAGAATTTTTAAAACATCTGCTTTCTCGCTGAAATATTTTAAAACAATTTGATATTAATGAAAAATAGAATTAAAGTTGAATTTTGTTCTACGAATGGAACTGCACAAACACACAGGATTACAAAAGCACCCTCTCTCGGTATGACGACGGGTTCGTTCCATTTAGACCTCGTGATAAAATAAATGTCGGATTAAGGCTTTGTCGAGAATCGAATTTCCATTTTGTCGAACAAAGACGCATACGGATTTTGTTTCCTAGTTCTAGGAGGTTTCGGTTTTCACCAATATTTAGGAACGAAGTCACAAAGAAAACAAAGAAGCTTTCTCAAATTGGCAAAACTCCGTTTCATTTCAATAAAAATTCTTTCACAATGACACGCATTTGGACTTATGCGTGGACTTAGCGCATTTGTACGATACTGACACGCATTTGGACTTTGATAATCATTTTATTACTAGTGTCGCTTTTTTGTTTTATATAAGTCCTTTGATCAGCTCCTTTGGCCCATTTTCAAAGTTGGACTCAATTTGAGTTCCGATTCGAGCGCGCTATGCAATGCTTTACAGTACGATACTACACCAAAGTATTGTACGCTATTCTTTAATCTCCTATGCTATTTTATGCAATACTATATAATACTACGCTATACTAAACCATACCATGGCATGACATATTTTACTATTCTATGCTACGCTATACGCTGTACGGTACTATATTATGCTTAATTCTACTTTAAACTATGCTTCCTGAGCCCCTCTACATAATAGTGTTACTGTCCATTTCTGATCGAAAAACGTTTATAGAAAATGAGTTTCAATTTGAACCGTTTCAGGTAACGTGCGATGTTCGAGTGAACGCACACTGCACTTGGAGCGAGGAGTGTGTCTGCAGAGGGCAGAGGCAATTAGACTGCATCCACGGCAAATGCCTCGATCGGGACAGTGGTAAGTCGAAAATAATTTCCAGAACCGAAATGTCGTCACACAATTATCCCGTATGGGCTAGAAAATTGTCCACGGAGCTGCTCCAGCGCAAAACACAATCGAGGCATCTGGAAGAGATTCTAATAGTTTTTTTATAATTTCAAATAGAATAAAATGCTCCCACATTAATGTTATTAAAATGAATGAAATTATACAATATTTCATTCATCGAATCTTATTAATTTTCGTCCCACTCAATCCCGCGCGCCTATTATGTATTTACAAAAGGATACAAAGGCACGTCATTTTGACGAGTTCGTCAATACGTTCAGGGACTTAAACCTAATGAGCCGCCCATTGTGGAAGTGGATCCCCAGTATATCGGGCTGACTCACGTTTCCCCCGTTCGTATAAAACGGTGCTTTCTGACCTTTTGATAATCAGGGGCCCAACCCATCCTTTTAGAGCGGCCTCCATCCGTAAAATGCACGAAGCAGCCATGTGGAGTGATCGTCGGAGAAAAAACATTGGAGGCATCAGTGGCGCCCCCTCCCCCCGAAAAACAAATAGTAATATAATATATAGAATTCGTTGAGGACCGTTTGCCCTCCCCCCCCCCCGTTACGCCACTGATAAGCATTAAAACCTTTTAAACAGGCTGTTGATATTATAGTTTTTAGTGTGAATTCGTGCAAAACCCTGTTCGTTCCCCATTCGTTCAAAACCCTGCGGTTAAAAATTTCTTTCGGGGAAAAAAAAAATTAAAAAATCCCGTGGTAGTTAATCAGACGCAGGAAAGATGGTAAAATCCTCGCCCTGGTTTCGTGGACAGAAATGAGGAACTCCAAAATGATCTTAAATGCGTTTTATTTCCAAGCATCCACTCTAGCACCGCATCTGTTTGAACTCGTTTAACATCGAGACCAGGGCAAACGGGCAGTTTTGTTTTGGCAAATGCGCGATCTGTCCGAGGCCGGCGTATTTCGAGTGGAAATAAGTACGGAAAATGAAATAATGTTCGACACTTTTACGTCCATTGAATACGAATGTCTTCTCGCCTGCAGGTGGCTTCTGGCACGACGGACCCGTCCCACGATCGCAGCTGCGGCTACACCCGAGTTCCAGGAAGAGGAGATACCAAACCATTTTCATGTGAGAGACATTTTTGCCATCAGCACACTCACGCACACACAAAAGGAATGATGGGCACGATTAATAAATGAAATGTAATAAAATTCCTTTTTTTTCTTTCAACAAATAAAATGTTTTGTCGCTGTTTATTACTGAGTACGCTGCATGCAACGATCCATTGGACCTGTCTTGTCTACATGTGATAGCAAAGAAAGCTTCTATTCTAAACGCTTTTTTTTTTTGGGGGGGGGGGGGGGCGGGCGGGCAATTCTCTGTTTTCAACTAAATGATCCAACAGCCTGGTATGAAAGTACAACGAGGTTCATTTCTATAATCCATTTGACACATTTATAATATCTTCTAGAATCTGTGGTCCCCAGATAGCGCATTGGTACTGAGGGTGCTTGGATCGAATCCCGACAAGCGCCGTTTAATTCGTAGACCGGAGGGTTCTTCTATGAGGTCAGTGGGTAGGGCACCGAGCCGACCCTTGTGGTGCTATTATAAACAGGAGCCGCACTACTCAGCCCGATATGGACCTCGTCTGGCACTTCCGGCCAGGGGGCATTAGAAACAACAACACTTCAATCTGTGAAAAAAAATATATATATCAGCTAGGATGCGCCAAGATTTCACGAGAGTGGGATGAATGCTTCATAATCATTATTGAATGTTCCCATTCTTCAACTCTTTTCAAAGAGATCGTCCATCGACTTGTGTAAAGGACAAGCACACTTTTACATTACGAAATTTATTAAATCAATTCACTCACAGAATAACAGAAAAATCAATTGCTTGAAAATACATACATGAAAACTTTTGGATAATAATAATAAAAAAAAAAGATACTGAATTACAATGAATTGTCCAATGATACACACACAAATTGAATCGACAATTTTTTAAAAATCACCTCTGCAGTCAGTGTTTCTGCTCATTTTGGTGATTTCTCGAGATACTGATTTTTTTCTTTTTCCTAAAAGAAGGGGACATAATGACATGTATAGCTACTTCTACCAGACAGCATACAAATAATTTAATTTTTTAAAGAGACATCTATGCATTATGCTGAATTCTTGAAAGGGTCTCCCTCGTCGCTACCTGAAAACATAAAATAAACAACTCGGGCAAGTATGATTGAAAATTTGAAACCATAGATCATTTTAGGAAGGATGCACGAAATTTTGCTGAACATTCTCATTTTTATTTTTTTCCTCCCACAGAAAAAAAAAAGTCGGAATTTTCTCACACAACAATTGAAGAAGAAATTTAAAAAAAAAAAAATTTTTTTTTAAAGTAGAAACTTTAATGGAAAAATGAGGGAAATTGTCTTAAGGAAATAAATAATAATAATCATAATAAAAAGAAAATAAAAAAAGAAAGAAAGAAGAATTGAAAAATGAAAATTTCACTCACTAGAGGAAGTTTAATTGGATAATAGGAATAAAACAGTTTTTAAAGAAAAAGTCGCTGTGTCTGGTAGATGTCCAAATTATTCACCAATATATCTGACCGAAAAGCTTAAAAAACACTGCTATTGAGGTGATAGAGAATTATTGACATTCATAAACTAACATCATGATTCAGAAAAGGCTGGGTGATTCGCTTCGCCCAAATATTGATATGATTACGAAACTCAAATGGAACGACAGTAACAGAATTCCTATTTTTTTTTTTACAAACAAATACTTGATGTTACCACATTTAAAAAAAAATGTCACAGGTGCCACTTTCCATTCATAACTTTTGAACACAAAAATTTGCTAACAAATGCACTAAAAGGCTGTAAAAATACACTCAATATCGTCTCACAGCTATTTCATGGCACTTTCAAAAATAATTATCAACATCGGTGCGTAAAAAAATCTTTTCTTTAAAAACCTTCATTAGATACATCTTAACACTTAATTCCAACAAGCAATCAAGTATAACAACAATGACACTGAGCATAAAATTTTGATTTCACTGAACGATGGAGGAGAAAAAAAAAAGTATGTATTTCGAAGCATATGCAAGAACTCTGAGCTTTTATGCCTGAAAATGAACGTCCCAATTACTAAATGATACACACACTCTCCCGTCCAGCTGCTGTTGAAATGAGGAGGGCCTCAATGGATGTTGAGGTTGATGACAAACACCCGGTCTGCTGCATTTTCGAATTCACTGAACCGGTCGTGGACAATGGGGGGGTCATCAGGCAGTGGCCCTACGATACTCGACATGAACCTGTGGCAATTGTCCCGAGTCGGATCCAGGTACATGATCAGGTTGTTCATGTGCACGTCGGGCCTCATGTAGGGGTCGCTACCACACTTCATACACAGGGGCCCCTCCGTGATCTCCCTGCCACTTGCCTGGAAAGAGAACCAAAACTAAGGTATACAGATTTTAGTGTAAAAGGGTTTATATTCATTTTCTGATAAGGACTTAAAGTATGTTAGATGCTCCAAAAAGACTTCAGCATCACAACCGTACTATAACTTTCTTGTAAAATATCAAATACATGATAGTAATAACCCTTCTTAAAAATGACTTTTTACTGGTTGCTATCTGTTTGGTCTCTGGCTGACACTGAGTTATTAGAATAAACCAACAGTTTCATTTTATTTTAATAGACATTTGAAGAGGGATCCTATTGAATAAGTGTTCTCATCCCAAAAAATAAAAGGCACATATGCAGAACCCAATCTTTGACAGTCAAATTGATTGCAAATTCCTGCATTTTGACTCAGAAAGGTATGAACTCTAAAGACAAAAATGAGGAATTCTTGAGGAATTCTATGAGGAATTCTTGGGATGCAGAGCAGCTGCTGATCAGTATGCAAAACTGAATGCCCATTGAAATTTTTGCTTTAGAGTAGGCAGAAACTGTGAGCATTGTTCTTAGGATGGTGGTGGAACAACCTTTTGCTCCAAAATGTCTTCCATACATTCCTTTTTTTCCTAAATAGATGCAAGTTATGATGATAGAGATAGTTATGTTCTCTTACCACCGGTCCGCAGCGATTAAAAGGTTGGGGAGCACTGCCATATGGTATGAAATTAATAAAAATATTTTGAAGAATTTTGAATGCTATAACATCCCTTATTTTTCCCAGCATAAATTTCAGTTTAAACTGTTACCAAATATTGGTCAAATTTAGAAATCTGATCCTAAAAATGCTTTAAGAAGTGCAATACAGATTTAAACTTTTATCCGTATGTTTAGCGGATCAAAGTGCAAATAAAAGTGAGATTTGTTTCGTTATCTCTGCAACAAAACTATATAAAGGTTAACAACTCCTTCTACCTTTCACACTATTAGCAATAACTACCCATCTAATAAGAGTCCAAAAATTACCATGACAGTTTTTCGTCGCAGCATCAACATCACAGTGTGTGGCACAAAAGAATTGTTGCAGATGACGCACTTCAATTCAGGATTGGTCTTCAGGAGGGCCTTAGATGAGACTGGGAATTCAAATTTTTCCTGCACAAATATGTATGAAAAAAATGAGTTAATAAAATAATATCAATGACACAAAACAACACTCGTCCTCCCTAACACACACACACACAAAACAACACACACACACACAAAAAAAAAAAAAAAAAAAAAAAAAAAAAAAAAAAAAAAAAAAAAAAGAAGAGAGAGAGAGAGAGAGAGAGAGAGAGAGAGACTGACTTCAACAGGGATTGATTGTAGGCAAGGAAAACAAAAAGTAGGACTTTTTCTTACAAAAGTGGAAATTTTTTTTTTCGCAAAAAAAGGGGAGAAAGTGGTAATTTGTATTTTTAAAAAAGGAAATTTTTCAAAGTAGAGAGAATGAAACTGGATTATTTGAATAAAACTCTTCAAAAATATTACAGCCAGTAAATATATGGGTAGAGCTTTACTGCCACCCAGTATATAACACATATGCCTGGCATGCAGCCCACATTTTGGCTATACACATGTATCTTATTAAACACAAAAGGAAAGATTTCTAAAAAAGTAGAAAAATGAGGAAAGGTATACTAAAAAGTAGTGAAAAAAGCAAAAGTATAGGTACACACAATCAATTAAACATACCGAGAGGGGAAAAATAAGTAATTGGTAACTATGATTAAAGAGATTGTTTAGAGGTTGAAAAAAGAGGTATATCAGAAGGTCAATCATTCATTAAAAATAGGAAAAGTGAAATTGATACTTCAAACAAAATATATTGAATATATAATAACATATTAAGTTTATAATTACCCATAATGTATTTAAGAGCAAAACATTGGATTATGTACATAACCACAGATATTAAAGTTTTTAACGTATTTAATTCTTTGCCAAAAATTACATTTTATGTTCTATTAGATGTAAGTGAGTAAAAATTTGAATAAATACGGACAAAAATTTTGGAAACTGTTAGGGATGGAAGGGAACCTTGCCCCCAATGCTGCCAATGTTTCCCTTTTAACCCTTCAGCGGGCGCGCCCGTGTATAAAGTGCAACATTTTCATAATTTTGAATGGTTTGTTTTTACATGCAAGGTTTGGATGTTCTAAGCAATTTCTATTGATAGCTACACCCTTTCTAATGAAGGTCTGATTTTCTGACCTTTATATTCATTTCCATTCATTTTTAATCATGATTCCAACAGAGGATACTTCTATTTGTTGTACTCTGTTCACAGAGCGCCTGGTTATGTAAGAAAATATTCCTTATTTTATTTTTGGTTAATTCGCTAAAATAATTCTAAGCATTTACAAAGTTGCTTTTCTATGCTTATAAATTTAAAAAGGCTAATCAAATAAATGTCCCGATGAAGTTTTAAATACTAAATAATTATTAATAATTTTGTTCCCGAGGTTAAAAGTAATTTTACTTTTCGTAGCATAGGAACACTATGTTCCTATGCTAGGAAAAAAAATAAGGCAGTCATACTTTCGTCGACAATGCATGATGATGCAACAGTGGATGATGATTCTGGTAAGCAAGCGAATATACTGGATTACAATACGACAAAAGCAGGAGTTGATGTAGTGGATCAAATGTGCAGCTATTACAAGGTATCCCGCATATCCTGAAGATGAACTATCTTGTTGTTTTTTAGGTTTTTGGATATAATAGGAATCAATTCGCAAGTTGTCTTTAGATCCAATAAACCAGACAGTTTTGAAATAAGGCAATTATATCTGTATTCTTTGGCTTTAGAACTTCTCGAAAGCGACTTGAAGACCTGGGCAAATATTCTATATCTTCCTCCAGACATAATTGGATTCTTACTAAAATATAAATTGGAAACTTCACGAGAAGCAGAACCAGAGGTATCAGCAAAAAAAGAGAGGAAAGTGTAAATATATATGTGAATAGCTAAATCATGTAACTACCACGATAAAGTGTGATAAATGTAATAGTTTTTCTTGCAAGGCGCATTGCAAAATCTGTACTATATGTTTGCGATGTGAAGAAATTGATGAAAACTGAAGAGAATTGAACAAATTATTTGTGTTTTAAAAATAAATTTTAATTTTTTATGAAAATTTCTTCTTATTCATTTTTGGCCTTTAATTATAAATAATCTCAATATTATCAACATTTTATATCTTGTCATAAAACACAGAATTATTATTTCCAATTTTAAATAAAAAGTTAATTACAAAAGGAATAATCAAGGTTTAAAGAGACGTTGCACTTTATGCAACACATGCCTGGTGATGTTACAAAAATTCGCATGCCCGCTGAAGGGTTAAATACATTATGGGTAATTATTAACTTAATATTCCTTTATCGCATTAAGTAAAATTTAAAAAACAATCAATCAAACGATGCACTTAATACTCACATGTGCAAGATGAAGAATCTTTGTTATTTTTTCGGGAAGCAACAAACACTTTTTGGCACGCGTTATAGCAACATACAAAATATTTGCCTCATCCCGTGATGATTCACCTGCCAAAGAGAGAGAGAAAAAAATAAATCTGACTCTAAACATTTTCTATGACAAACACAAGTTGCTCCACACAGCTGAAACAGAGTGAAGCAGTAAAACTACCATCTCCTTTTAAATCATTCACAAACTATAATGTTGCTTAAACACAGACGACTCTTAAGGAAAAAGTTATGTTCATTACAGAGGAATTTAACTTTCAAAAATACATATTTAATAGTTTTTCAGAAAGCATAAATAATGCATGCTGTTTACATCAAAAATAATTTCCCATTGGTCTGTTTAAGCCTTAAGTATGTTTCACATCTGAGACAGATGATATCTAATGTCACTTTTTCTCCAGTCCCACACTATAACAGGACTCTGTGATGAAGAGTATTTTAAGCCCATAAGACCTTGATCTGCAGCTAAAAGTAGATTTCAAGCCACTGTCAAGTAATTCTGAACTTCAGAGCATATCTTATCAACATGGGATCATTGCAGATTTCAGTACACATAAATAGTAAGTATCACAGTTGTGATAAAAAACTTTGTAAACAGATTTTATGTATATATGAACAATTGTCAAGGACTCAGATTGTTTGACTATTTTATGAACTGATTTTTGGGTATTCAACTTTCAGTAGTCAAATATATAAACAGGAAAATTATTCCAGCAGTATGCCTAACAAATAAGTCACATCCAGCAGAAATTTTTATTTAATATATTTCACTACATTCAGAAAAAATAAATAAATATACATTATTTTGCTTACAGATAATAACATTAATCACACAAAAAGTGGATACTACAGTAATGTTGTCATTTTTCAAAATATCACTCAAATTGTCTACTATAATCCTGTATGAGTCTAAAATTACAAAGGATCTTTTCCTTTGCAAGACTTCTTATATAGATTGTCAATTGCAATCCCCCCCCCCTCAAATTTCACTCATAGGATGATTAGTTGATATCTCGGGCCAATAAGAATATTTACACTCACTTATAACAATGCAGACCTAACAAGAGAAGATTTCAATGGTATGAGAGCTTTATAAGGTCGAGAGGTTCGGCTTAAAGCCTAGAGAGAATTTTGATCCCATTTATGGTATCAGTTCTCAACACCCCTGGGACCTGATCATTATAGACAAACACATTAAAGTATATTTTTCTACTACTATACTTTAAAGATGAGTTTTTTTTAAACTTAACTCTACCAAACTCATTAAAATAAAGTATTACTAATTTATTAATTGAAATTGATAACACATGGCTCTCCATTTCTCCAGATTTGAAGAAATGGTTATTTTTGTTCTTAACATAAATCATCTGGCACTCTGCAGTGGCTCTATGCATGAGTGTATAATTCCCCTAAATTCTAAATATTTTAGAAATGCAATTTTTTGGGTAGTTTTCCCTGAGGAAAAACTACAATGTAACCAATTCCCCTTCCCCCCCCAAAAAAGGAAAAAATTTAAAAACATTATATTTAAAAAAAAAGAGAGAGAGAGAGAGACACATAGAATAAAGATATTAATTAAAAAATCATTTTTGTCACTCTTAGTGGGAGTTTGCCAATAGTAATTCAGCAACATTCCTTGAATGTTGCTGAAAATATGTGTTTTGGAACAGATTAGTCCAGAATTCTGAAACGGCATCCATGTACTGTGTAAATTCATCATCTCAAATGATGCATTCAATTTATGAAATAACTGCAAGGCAAAGAGACATAATTTTTAAATTTATAAATGTACACAGACTAGAAAAAAAAATCCACAATCATTGCCTTTTGCAAGATTTAGGGTTTCCTGACCCTATGAGACATCTTGTCATGTAATTTTCCCCTAATGATTAAAAGAGGCTCACTATAAATTGCCATATTGTTAGTAGAAGAACATATGACAATTTTTTACATGGCTCCAGAAACATAAATCTAAATTTATACAAGGTGCAATTTAAACTAAACTCTCATTTAAGTATGCAAAGTAATAGGCCATCTGCAACATAATTTCATCAATCAATCATAAAAAGCTTTAGCTGGATAAACAATACGGTTTTTAAATACATAAGTAAAAGAACACATCAAATGAAAATTGCTTTAAAAAGAAACAAATGGTATCTGCCACAAAATTAAAGGCAAAACTGATTTAAATTAGATTAAACAGACTTTTTGTTATAATGAGCAATTAATACATACAGGGATTGTGCACATTTTTTAACCCCAAACAGGAAAAAAGATTAAAAAAAAAAAAAAAAAAAAAAAGAAAGATTTTAAAAAAAAAGGCCTCCTTAAAAAAATTATACAAAGGATTAAAAAAAAAAAAAAAAAAAAAAAAAAAAAACTTTACATAAACATTTATGACAAATTTCACCCTATTTGTTTAGAGTTTAGATTTAATCCCAAGGGAATGTCTAAATCATTTTATTGACTGAAAAACAGCTACTTTTTTAGTTAACACACTGGCATCGCCATAATCATTTAAATAATCAAAGATCACTAAAACAGTTATACAATGTAATAATAAAATATGCATTCCCGTGAGTCCACATCTTTCACAAATTAAAAAGGAATATTTTGAGAGAAATAAAACTCACAGTCAAGGAATCCAGGAACAGTAGAGATGGGATAGTCGTCAGTCAGAGAGACAGTGTCGAACTCAAGCCCCTTGGATTTATGTGCAGTGGCAAAGACAACATCTAAAACACATCAAAATGGATAAAAAGTCAGTGCAGGAAAAATACCTTTATTAGACACATTTTAGGACATTTTGTTTTCATCTCAAATACTATGAAACTGTAAAAATATATAAATTGAATGAAATGCTACGTATAGTTAGTTGGTTGGTTAGAGAGAGCATGAGGGCACCTACAACCAGTTTTTAAAGCTGCACTAGTGGCCAAAATTGTGGAAACCTTTCAGAAGATATGTGTTTTTAAGGTTTAATTTCATATAACTTCATTATTTTTAAAGAAAATCTAGTGATGTTATACACCAATGGAAAGATAATCTTTTAAAGAATCTAGTGCAGTTTACTGATATATATTACCTTTATTACACAAAAATTTATAGCTTAATAAAGGCAGAAAGACAAACAAAACTGTCCTCTGTCAAGAGAGAGGATTTCTTAAACTCAAAACTGACCAAAAGGAGTGACTGCTCCGACAGCCAATCAAGTGTTGCGATGTCACAATATAGATCCAATAAGGTGTTAGTATCAGTAAGCTCATATCTTTTGCTATCAGAATTGATAGTAAAACACATTATTAAGTTGTTTCATTATCACTCAGTATGTAGCTATTTTTTATGTGTTTTTTAATGCAATTTCTTTAAGCTTGCTTAGAATATTCTTGCAAGATTCTTGCTTAGAATAGTGAACAAAGTAAAAAGAGTTGACTGGACACCTAGAAAGAGGTGTCAAATAATTATGTTAAAAGAAGAAGGTAACACAACAAAATTAAAAGAAAGTAGCTAGAAACAACCAAGGGAATAATTTCTAAACTATGGAATAAGAATTAACAGACTCAGTCAATTCAAAACCAAACTGGAAAAGGTAAGAAAAGATACACAATACCACACGGTGATAGAAGAATGACAAAATTGTATTTGAGGGATTGAAGAAAATCGCCTGAGACACTTTAAAATGATTTACGTGAATTGGGGTAAACATAAATGCCAGGACTGTTAGAAGCATAACTTGTGAGAAAGTAAGAAATTTGCTTTCTCACAGCTCAATACGCATAACAGTTTTCAAAATGAAATTTCCAATGTAATGATGAGCACTTTTTGGTATAATACTAAAATATATTAGTGCTATAAGCTGTTAAACTTAACTTAAAATTCCACAATTTTGGCCATTAATGTAATTCCAAACACATCTAAGCTGACAGTGGGATTGACTCTGGTACCAAAATAATAATGCCCGTTTGCTATTAATACATTGCTCCGCAAAACTAAACTATCAAACATATAAAAGTTGTAAACATAAAATTGTACAATTCACTCATATCCATTTTTTCTAGTAATAAATATATAAACCACAATTAAATCCTTCAGGCAAAATACCACACTTTTCAATACTTCTTAATTAAAAAAAAAAATTAAGACCCTCCAACTTTGTGGTGTGCCTGGAGGTAATTTGTCAATCTTGAAAATATAACTTTATAAATATATGGAAAGTGCAAATCATTTTCTGTCAGTAATTTAACTTTCAAATAATCTGATATGCTAACAATTTATCATTAAGCTATTCACCTAATCATGGCATACTCACTTGCAACTTCTATTGGATTGTTGCACTTTTCTGTCAGGATTGCAATGAATTTGGAAATGTCATGACCATGCTGATTCACAATTTCAATTTTTGAAATGAGATCTGTGTCATCCGAGTACCTTGCATAGTTCACCAAATCATTGTATGTCTTAAATCGGCTTATGAACTTGTCCTGCAATTGCCTTTCAGCTGTGAGAAAAAAAAACCTCAATATACATCATAACAATGCAATGGATTTTATGTATTAATACTTTATAAAGTATTTTGTTACTATACAATTTATATATATATATATACATATATATATATATATATAGAGAGAGAGAGAGATTGTAGTTAAATTTATAACTTTTCTCTGGAGCTAGAGATGGAGATTAGCAAAAATAACATAACCCTTCTTCTACCACATATAATTAAACCTGCCATTAAGTCTCTAAGAATTAATGTATAGAAAAGAAAATATATAAAATAAAACTATAAATCCAGAAGGTAGTTTGGTTATCTTTGAAACCATTAGAAATTACAATACAAGAAATATTTGTTATTTTATTGTGGAACTACACAAATAACAACATCATTGTTAATTGTATAATTTCAAAGTGCCGCCCACATGATATAGTGCAGAGGTGGGGAATACACGGCCTCCGTGATCTTCTCTTGTGGCCTTCATAAAAGCTAGCACTTGTATTAATTAATATTTAATTATATAGATTACAACAATTTCCAAATCAATAGAATTAAATAAAGAATGGCAGGAATGTATGTACAGTGTCGGCCAAAATAAAGTTGACATTTTGAAATTGTTGTCTAAAGTTGCTACAATTGTATATTTATCCAAATGAGCTTCGTTTACCTTGATTGTATGATACTTTAACTACACTTTACATGAAATTTAATGCTCAGAGTTTCTTAGCAATACTACCAGACATGTTATAGGGTCTCTACACAAAAACTATTATTGTTCTATCTTCTTACTATTATTGTTGTGACTGACTCCATGTACGTTAAAACGTATTATTTTTTCTGCAAAAAAAAGTAAAAAATAATAAATGATTAATGTTATAACAAGTTTTTATCCTTATGTGAATACAAAAATATTTTATATTGTAACTTTTTATGTCAAATAATAAATAAATAAGGACTTAATTTTTTTTGGTTATTTTTCTATATAATGCACCAAATTGTTAAAACTATATCTAACTATAATAATTTCATAAAAGTTGCATTTATAGGTTCATCAACTTATGCGTCCTCCTTTATTACTACCTAATTTACATGTGGCCTCTAATGGTAAAAAGGTTCCCCACCTTTGGTATAGTGGTTAGCATTGTAAACTCACAACCACTGGGCTTAGGTTCAAATCCCGACTAAGGCTAGGATGTTCCCAAGTTGTCCTCATATCCCTTTAAGGCTGCTATGTACTAACCCCATTTGATTTGCTCACCTCAATGTTAACCTATGGAGAAAATGTGTCCACGGATTGCTGACTTGGATTCAAAGATTTTTTTTAAAAAATTGAATGAAATATTACATTTGTGTACATTTTTTGTTTAAAAAAAATGCAATTAATATTTTAAAATTTAAATTATTCAGGGGAAAATCTGATATAGTGTGTTTTAAATGCTCATAAATTCCTTCGGTGGACGAAATTTATAAAATGAATCCTGTAGCGCTTTGCAGAAAAGTTCAGGCTGTCTGACAATACCAATTTTATTTGATTATCGACATTTATGTACCTGTAAATAGTTGACAAAAATATATTTTAAATAAAAAATTTGGGGGCAGCGCTTAACCCCCCTATATAGAGAGAGCCATTACAATCCCTCAAAATGTCAATCCTAAGGGGGGTGGAATTCTCTAACTGTCAACTGGACTCCTCCCACCACAAGAGTCTCAAGAAGAGGAAAAGGGAAATAAGATTTTTTTTCTTAGTACATAGCAGCCTTAAGACTCAGCCCGCACGATCATGCGGGTTAGACATTCATTTATGTTTTTCTTCAGGAATCAAACCGAATCGAACGATCATGCTGGTTAGCAGAAAGTGTAAAGTATCATTTTCTATCAACAAATGGTGCTTGTAGTCCATGTTTTACTTTCAGCCGGCAATTCTAGATTTGATACAGTTCGCCATTTTATCTATCGTAAAAAGGTAATTATCAATATATTTCTAATTGCTTGATACAAATTTTTGTTTTAATGTGTAAATAAGTGTAAAACAATAAAAGATATTAATTATACAGAGGCTGTTCGCACATTTTTTAGACGATTTTGGTAAGCGGTAACAAAAAATCGTTTGCTGCAAAAGAAATAATTGCAATTGTACTATGTTTTTAAAAGTCAAAATTATCGTCTGCGGCTTGAAAGTCTTGTTTTTATTCAAAATGGCATTTTTAACAAAGCAGTGGTTCGAAGGCTACATTTATGCTCTTTCCGAAGAGAAATATGCATACTCCGTTATCCAAAAACGATGTGAGAGTCATGGTTTTGTGATATCTAAAGCATCGATAGGTAATATCGTCAACAAGAAAGGAAAAAAACGTCAAATTGGAGCCTCAAGTGGGACAAAAATTCCAAACAAGTATCCAAGGAAAAAACGGACATCTTCGACTATTGCAAAGGTACGTTGTTTAATGTTAAAAGAAAATCCCCCTAGTCAAAGGACAGTTGCAAAATCATCAAAATGCTCGGTGTCCACTGTAAACAAAATGATAAACGTTGATTTAAATCTTAAGAAAGCGAAAAAACGCAATGTGCATCGTCTTCTTTCAAATCATATCACTGAACGCAGGACACGCTGCAGAATTCGATATGAGAAACACTTATCCAAAGAAAAATGGAAAACAATTGTCACAATAGATGAATCATGGGTGTATTTAAATGATTGCAACAAAAAAAGAGCCATTTATTATCATAAAAGGGGAGAAAAAAATTTAAGTACATGGTTCAAAGAATCGAAAGAAAGTTTTTCTAAGGGATTCATGATTGTTGCTGGTTTTTCTTATAATGGCAAGTTAAAAATAAAAAGAGTGGAAAAAAATGTCAAGATTAACTCCAAATACTATCAGGAACATATTTTATCGCCAATCTTTCTGAATGAAATACCATCGCTTTACCCACAGTGCCA
Organism: Dolomedes plantarius; assembly: GCA_907164885.2. Taxonomy (NCBI): domain Eukaryota; kingdom Metazoa; phylum Arthropoda; class Arachnida; order Araneae; family Dolomedidae; genus Dolomedes; species Dolomedes plantarius. The sequence goes on along the minus strand of OU015491.1, from coordinate 238,439,305 downwards.
TCAATCTGTGAGACTCCATCAGGACAAAGCTAGCAGTCACACATCAAAATCCACTGTAAATTTCCTAAAAGAAATGGAACAAAAAACTGGTATCAAGGCCATACCCTTCACTGATATCCCTACTAAATCTCCCAATGTATCACATATGGATTTTTGTGCTTTCGGACTTTTAAAATCTGCATTATCCAAACGTTGTACCAAAACCCTTACAGGACTCTGGAAAGCTGTTCAGGAGGAATGGGATAGAATACCTCTTCTGACACTTCAAAAGGCATTATTATCCTGGAAATTGCGGTGTCGAAAGATAGTTCAGAATAAGGGATGTCAAATAGAACATTTAAAACACAAGAATTTTATGAAATTTAGTTTTGTGAATACAATATACATCGTCTAAAAAATGTGTGAACAGCCTCTTTACACTATTTATAATGCTTGTAGGACTCAAGATTTCGTTGCCCGTACGATTGTGCGACTTGGGCGTTTCGTCAGTCACTGTTGTGGAATGGAAGGACAATAAAAAAGTGATAATGGCATCAAATTTTTGTGGTACTCAATGGAACTTTTGTGGTAACCAATGGAAAAAGTTCAACACTGATCAAAAACCACACGTAAATATATTGAAGTAACATGTCTATTATAAGTGATGATGAAGATGACAGTGTAATTCCTCCCATAAAAAGATCAAAATACTATAATCCGCCAGCTAAAAAACCATGCCAGGATAAATGGTATGATATGTATCAGTATTTTCTATGTGTTGATGACATATCAAGGCCTCGCAAGTGCAAATTTGAAAACTAAGAAAGCAGTTCAAAAACGTTGCGAGAAATGCAACGTCTATTTATGCCTCTCAAAAACAAAAACCTGTTTTAAAGATTTCCATTGTAAATAATCAGTCAATAAAGTAACACACCCATAATTTTCTTATTTGTAACAATTTTAGTTGAATAAGGTTTGTTTCTTCTATCAACTTAGAGCCAGAAAATGTATAACTCGTAAAATTTTACAAGTGATGATTTCACAAGAAAAGCCCAACCAGCACGTTCGTGCGGGTACCCCCCCACGTTCCAGGGAACCAGCAATTTTTTTTTTATTATTTTATTCAGTGTTATTGGGGTCAGTATGGAGTTATTAACCAAAAAAATGCAATATTTAAAGGTAAAGATATTTTGGGTGTTAAAGGGATATAGGGAGCAATATCAGGTCACCTTAATGGTGCTCCAGTGATAAAGTAGCCAATTAGAGATGGGCGAATATCATCAAATCTCGTAAAAGTAAGCGCCTGACATTTTAGGGGGAAAAAAAGTTTCAAGGCAAAATAAGATAAAGTAGCTTAACTAACACCAAAAATTGCACAGATAACAATTTAATTAAAATTGTGCCATGAATTAAAATGATTAATAATCACATGGTATTTGTACTTCAGAAACAACACAATAAAAAAAAATTCTGATCTACTCTTATGAAAAGAGAGGATAAGAAAAAAAAAATACGTACCTCTAGGAACAAATTTAAGTTTATAAATATCCAAAATTTGATCAAATCCATAGCTATTCACATCCTATCAGTTAAAAAATACTACCATAAGCAACATTAATTAAAAAAGAAACAAAACATCATCAAAACAATAAATTTCTAAAACAGATTAAAAACAATTTAAGATAGATTATAATTGAGAGGTACAGTCTTCATTTGAGTGCTACGGACTCATATAAAATTTTGATAATATAAATTAAGCCATCCTTTGTCCGCCATTTGAAAACAACAACATAATGCAAACCACAATGTTACAATTCAATGACTGCCTAAAACAGTGCTTGTTTGAAACAAGCATGAATCATTACAGAATAAGACATTGATTTGTCATCCACTAGCCATCTGAACTCAAAATTCAAATGATTTTGGAAGAAATTTAGAGGTTTATCCCCAATGGAATCTTTACTAATAATACATAAAAACACACCAAACGAAAAGAGTGAAGTTCTTTTTAAAATTGAAATTTAAATGATCAATCAAAGTCAACCCCTAATAAAATAGTTATACCCCTAATTGGAGCAGTGGAACAGCTGCTCCAATTGCGCCAAAATGGAATCATTGCTCCAAACATGCTATTTCCCCTTGAAATTGTGCCCGCCTGCTCCAAAAGAGCACAAAACATTTCTGCAAAGAGAGAGATTTTGCACTTGGAAGAAAAAAACTGTCGTATATTATTTCTGATGGTACTGGCATATATATCAAAGAACAGCTGAAAAAGGAAATAATACAAAACAATGCATTTTATTCAATACAAATTAATGAAATGCCCTGTGACGTTTGGTTCTTTTGTATTATAGACTTCAGGCATTGAACAACAGAAACATTTATTGAGAATTAGAAAATAAAATATTTATCACAAGAGACTGAGATGCCCTACTCGAAGATCTCAGGAGATGCCCTACTCGGCGATTCCAGCGAAGTTAAATTGTACATAACTGGTTCCTTGTCCTAAATACAACCTAAAATACGTATTCCATCATACGGACTAAAAATATATAGAAGTTGCCATCTTCAGTTATTGTAAAATACGCATAATACAAAATATAATATCATGCGAATAAAACAAAATATAATATCACGCGTGCAAACAATCTTGGGTGCAGGAATCTAGCAAATATTATATTACGTCATACTGGTAGGCTGAATTTCAAACATCACATGCCCATTTCAGAAAAACATGTGAAACAATTAAGACATAAATATCAGATTCTTTAGTGAAGTTGAGCAAGAAATTGTGTCTCACCATCTAGAATCTTTTCACTTAGGCCATGGAACCTCACAGATACTTTTTGAAAAAGTAAATCATGCTCTAAGTGGATAGCCCCCAGGAAAGCTGATAAATGTCTTTAGCGATGGACCTAATGTCATGAAGATCTTGAAAAATAAAATAGATGATCTGTATGCAAATGCATTGGACATTGGAACCTGCAATTTGCATGTGATTCACAATGGATTTGCCAAAGGTTTGGAAGTCTTTGGCGGAGATGTAGAGGCAGTCTTAATTGATTTATATTACTTTTTTAAGTGCTCTGCAGTACAGTCTGAAGATTTTAGAGATCTACAAATAAAACTTGGTTTGCCTGGGCATGTCCTTATCTGCCATGTAGACAGTAGGTGGTTAACATTACATTCAAGTATTGGTAGATTGATCGAGCAATGATGCTCACCGGGAGTTTTTTTCTGGTAAGAAATCTGTCAATACTGTTGAAACTTCACAGTTAAAAAAATTTGTGAAATATTTTCTTCAAAACCTGTATTTGCAAAAGCACTGTTTTTGAGAAATCTTGCTAATGTGTTTGTAAGAGTGCAGAACTTGTTTCAGAGAGATGAGCCACACATACATACTTTATATAATGAGCATGAACAACTCCTAAAGATATTAATGGGTCGCTTTTTAAATACCCAGTATTATTCTAGCATCACTGATTTAAGAACAGATGATGTAAAAAAAGGGGGATCATTGGCTGCCATATGCTGAGGTTGGAGCTGACACAGTGCAGGAACTAAGAAAACTGTTAAAAAATGATAGAAAGGCTTTTTATTTAGGCGCACGTTCATTTTATATAACTTGTACAGAATATTTATTGAGGAAATTGCCATTAGAGAATAAATTCCTGAAAAACCTTAAGTGCCTGCATCCTCTTTTCATTAGTGAGCCATCTTCTGTGAATTGTTGGAAGATAATTGTTTCTTTTGCAACTTTCATTATTCCCCCTGATAAAGTATCAGCAGTGATAGATGAGTGGCACTGTCTTCAGACTGACAACATAAAGAGTTTAGCAAAATCCATAGAGTCGGTACAGTTGAGCAGCACTTCTAAATCAGATACAGATGATGAAGATATAAATTGTTGTTATACTCAGCACATTGATCATTTCTGGAAGAATATTGTTGAAATGAAGAACAGTTTAAATACTCAAAAATATAAATTATTATCAGGTTTCGTAAAAGCACTGCTAGCGTTGTAACATGGCAATGCAGATTGTGAAATAGACTTCAGCCAAAACAATTGTTTAATGGTGGAAGGCCGTGCTAGTTTAAACATTTATAGTATCAATGGACTAAGGCAAGTAAAGTTTCATCTGAAAAGACTAAATTATGACTTAATAAAATACAAATCAATCGGGATATGATAAATGCTATAAAAAAATCAAAGCAAGCATATCAAAAGCAAGCATATGCAGAAAAAAAATGCAACAGAAACAGAAAGTTTCTCCCAGTACTAATGTATTTCATGAAGAAGTTTTAGAAGAAAAAGACCTCCAAAATAAATTGTATTCTGCTCAAACAATGTTGACTCTTGCTGAAAGTCACATTGCAGAAGAATTTAAAATTCTTGAATCGGGTCAAATCCTCCAAAGTGAAGCTGAAGAAAAAATTTCCGATTTTAACCCAAAAAATTAAAGAAAATAAGGAGTGTCAATTAAAGCTCAGTGAACAAGTATTAAAAATAAAGAAAAAAAGAAGAAAGTATAAATAAGCCAGAAAATATGTGTATAATCATTTCATTTTTGTATCGCGATTTTTACAAAAATCTAATAAAATGTGCTCCAAAATGGTAATTTAAATGCTCCACAGTGGTGATTGTGCTGTTCCACCCATGTTAACATTAACTTTATACAAATATAATATGTTAAAAATAATATGGCTAGCCCTAATGCTAAAGCTTAACTGGTAGCTCTGCTTCATAGCCTGTATCATTAAGAGCATATTACCAAAATACAAAGGTATAATAAACCTTGAAATTTGGCCAAAAACAGGGGGGGGGGGGGGGGAAATTTTCTCACAAAAGATTGAAAAAAAAGGAGAAATATTTGTGAAAAAATAAGTTATGCATAAAAAAAATTTTACACCAAAATAAGAAAGAAACTTGATCACATGAATTCAAAAAAACTTTAAAACCCTCAAGTATATTTGACAACGTACAGAAAAAATGCTTCAGGTAAAAAATTGCTGACTAGAACAACAAAAATTGTTTTAAGAGTGTAAAATTGTAAAAGACATTCTTTTTTCAAAAACTCGAAAAAAATTCTGAGCGGGTATGTAAAAATATTTCTAGAATAAATCATTTTTTTTTCTTTTCTTTTAACTTTTAATGTTCCAGTCCATTTATAAAACAACTTGGCTGACTTGTAACTTACATCAACAGCCAGCAAAAATTATCAAACGTACATAAACTTTACGATTTAACAGCTATTACTTAGCCACTACATACTAGTAATTTAAAATTTTCTGTAACATATACCTCAGTGAAATCTCCATCAATTGTTCCCTGAATAATCGTTTTCCATTCATTTCACACAATTCCAAATGAATTCCATATAAAACAAGCACAAATGGACCACATATATTGTTCCCCTATCCATCATTTTAAAGCAATATTTAATAAGAATATCACAGCTTTATTACTATTTTACAGGATCAATAGGTATGTTAATATTTTTTGTATGTTCCTGCATGCATCGTTTAGTCCAACAGGTCTTTTAAAAGCAATATATAGAGGTTTCAAGGTATTCCAAAGTGATAAAAAAAACAATAATGAAAGCAGAAAAAGACTCACTCCAGCAAAAGCAGCATAGATGACTGAGGGTTCATATGGTTTCAGTCGTTTGAAGACGATCATCCTGAGAGCTTCATTAAACAACATGATATTGGTTCTTGCTATTACTGCATGCTGTCCACTTGTATTGGCATTAAGATTTGCTGGTATCAGAAAAAATAATTTTCAGGACTCAAATAACTTAAATAAATAAATAAATAATTATATATCTTATGTGCATTAAAACATTTTACTGAATTTAATATTTGATTGTTTCAATGAACACTGAGAGAATATTGACACGCTCTGAAATGGGAAAAGAAATTAATTGACTTCTATAAAAGCTGCACAAACATACATACTCAAATAAACAGATAAAAATTACTCACAATCACTTGTGTTGCCAACCAGAGTGTTAGTTTTTGAGTTCAGCAAAATTTCCAACACACATGATGCAATGTACGATATCTGAGGTCCAAATCTGAAAGACTAAAGGTAGAAAAATAAATTATAATCAGGTGTTCATGCCAACTTATACAGAATTAGGGAAATCATGAGTACGACCTGCTATTCATTCAAAATTTGAACTAGGATTGATTGATTTTCGAATGTTGGACTTCTTACCATTCAAACATCATACTGTATATAAGATGATCTTCAGTTCAGAAATAACAACATTAACAGAAAACCATTAGAATAGTAATCAACTACTGGGAAGGACCATCATATAAAAATAAGGAATTTATTATGGATCACAATATTTATAAAAATTGCTCACATCATAGGGTGATTAGCACCTTGTGGCAGCTTGGGTTACCCAGGCCACCACAGAGTGCAATGGATTTGAATCCTGATATATATGTGCATATTTATTTTGTATGTATGTATGTCTCTCTCTCTGTATATATATACTAAGGGAGGTGAGGGGACACCTTCCTTTTGGTGGATCACTTCCTTTTTCATAGATTCATTTTTTTGTGCACAAGGAAAAAAAATTAGAGAGAGAATTCAACATTGCATTAAAAACAATAGCTAAACATTACTGAATTGAGCTAATTATTTCGTTCAAATTAGGGTACAAATATATATGTATATGAGTACTTTTAAAAAGTAAGTATGTACTATGTGCATGTGGATATATGTATGGATTATGGTAGTGAATGCCATGAGCCTCTACAGTGTTATCTCGGGTTCAAATTCTGACCATGGCATGCCCCGTCATTTGGGAGCAAAAATTCCCCTCCCCTATAGGGTTCTCTTACAATGCAATAGCCTACAAAAATTGAAGTGTTTATGGGCTCACACACTGAGGATAAAATACATACCCCATAGGCAGAGAAAAAAAAATTGCAAAAAATGGAGAATCATAAAAAAATTATTTATCTAGGACCAACATCCAATGTTCTTGTGTGTGTGTGTTTGTGTTTGTTTTATTTTTATTTTTTTTTAAGAAAAAAAAAGTGTGAGGAGAGAGAACTTACATAAGAGCCAATTGAGTGAGTGATTAGCTAAAGAAAGGGATACCCAGGGTTTATACCAGGTCCTGGCAGTCAGTTAACAAACAGCTCATTTTCTTGCTTATGGAAAGGCAAGGTCACATCACAGAGGTCACTCACTCTTGATCAGAAAATCTAGGCATCCAATTGGCTGAAAATTTCACAAGACTTGCGAGTCAAATTTAAAAATTTGGGTCATAAGGAATATTTTCTTGAATAATTGAATTATGGAGCTTAAGATTGCCAGATTGATTATACTGTCTAATAGTTAGAGGGTTGGTGTTTGAGTTTTAGGTGGTGCTTTTAAATATGATTCAAGTGTTTGACTAAGAAGCATTCTGTAAAGGTTCAGAGATAGTATCAGGGACCATATGCAAAATTTTGCTGTCAACAATGAGAAAAATACAAAATTTTTTTTGCATGTAAGTTGTAAAAATCGGGGAAAAAATAAGTAAAAAGTACACATTTTCAACAAAGTAATTTAAAATTAAGAATGATATTTGATTGCAAGAATAATGAAGCTTTAAAAATTTTAAAACCATTCAATATAATTGTTTATGTACAATTTTATTACAAAAATTGTGCTAGGTCACGTGCCACATACACAACCAATATATTGACTTTTACATCTTGTTGAAGACAAATGGAGACTTCTTAAGAAATAGGAAAGCAAATAGGTGATTCAAATAGCTAGAGATGAAGACAGGTGGAACTAAGAACAGGAGGAAAACTAAGAACCCTGCTAATAAGGTGAGGTTAGGATGCCTTAAAAGATAAGCGTACAAAAATTAACCCAGAGGGATTGTTCCCAAGTATTTGTCAAAATTATAACAATAAAAAGGAATATTCAAAAAAGGGCTTAAAAATTGCGTGAACTCTTCTCCCCCATTCTCTTACCCCATTTCAAAGCACAAGGTAAGATGAATTTTTAAGAAATGGAGAATCCTGAAATTTTTATATATTTGAAAGTATGTCTGTAAATTCATTTTACAGTGGTTTACAGAACACAATATCTTCCTCATTTTAGTTTTTCTTTCAATTTTACCCATCAAAACTATCCACCTAACCTTTAGCCATATTTTATTGAATATAATGATTCAGTTTAAAATGATATTTTTAATCCCAATATTTCAGGGCAGATTATCCAACACACAGTAGCATAAAAAATACTTTGTGCATGAGAGTTTCTAAATATTTAAATTTAGCAGTTTTGCAGCTTTTTTTAAGAAAGGGAAGTGGAAATCAAAGAATTTTTTTCCTTTTTTTTTCACTGGGGGAAAAACAAAACACTGGGAATTGATCAAGCCTGAACACCATCTGAACAGGAACACACTATCCCAAATTAAAGAGTTGATATTTATTATTACTCCAATGTTACATCATCAGTTACAAAAACCAATAGGAGAAAAAATAACGGATTTGATATAAAAATTTTAAGCATACCTCACAATGCTTTCAATATGATACTCTTCTAAGTGTGATAGCATGAAAGAGACAAAGCTTCTGCTTTCATTTCTTAACCTCATATTTATATTTTTTAAAATAATATAAAGTGGTTAACTTCATATTCATTTTATCAGAAAATAAAGGAAAGTTTTTTTTAGGGGTTGTGTTGAAGGACACATTTTTTTTCAAAGTAATGGAAAAGTATTTACAAACAACCGTATAAAATTGCTTAGTGTTAGTATAAATTTAAATTTACTTATTTTTGAATATTACACTACTTAATATGAGTGACATAAAATGAAATTTAAAATGTGATTACACATACCTTAGTTAAATAATAAGTGTGAGTTGCTTTGATGCTTTGTAAAGCATTTTGAGCACCACGAAATCCATATATCTGTTGGTGGGGATCTCCAACAAACAACACTGGCATTGTTTGGGAAAGGACAATATCTAGAATGACTATATTAAAAAAAAAAAATTATAACATATCAAGAAGCAATAGTAAAATAATACCAATAATAGCAGAAGTAGAACAGAGACTGGTACTCATTTAAAAAATACGATGTCATAAGATAACTCGAAAATCATACAATGAAATTTATATACAGATATCATAAGTATATTTTTTAAATTTTATTCATTGTCTGATGATATGCCACCATTATGTTTAACTTTTAAATAATTTAAACAGTAATCTAATAACATACTAACAGTTATCTTCTTTTGGTTGAAACAAAAGTATTCAAGTGAACAAAATAAATCACCAAAGATTAAGAGGAAGAAAAAAAAACAACTCTGCAGACAGTAATATGTGAAATATAACACTGAACTTCAAAATGCATAAAGCATTTGGCTAATTTTATAGCATAAAATTTTATTTCCACCCCAGTTAATAAGATTTCCTTGAGAAACTTCTTTCTCATACATAAAAATAGGTGGTTTCAACTAAAATTTCTTCAACTTGCAGATTAATGTAAAATACAATGCTAAGCAAAAACATGGGACCTGTTACATGTCACACATATCCTAATGTATAGATACTGAGATTCTTCATATTACTTAGTCAAAAACCCTGAAATTTTATAAAAGACTGCCATATCTTTTATCTATGGAATAAACTTTCTGCAGTGGAAGACATCACTAATAGAAAGGAAAACTTTGTTAAAATTCCACTCCCAATTTTGTACTGTACCAGCAATGAATAACTTTCCAAACATAAAATGGATCAACCAGATTAAATGAACTTATATCAAATTTCTGACATCAGAAGAGACAATTTCCCTACATATTATGAAATGCAATATTAATGTAAAAGCAAACATTTGAGAAAGAAACTTCACAAATTATTAACTGTGCTCAGGCAATTCATTTTTCAACAACAGCAATTCATTGTGGTTTCCATACCATTTAGGATAGTTAGAAAAAGATCAGCTGGTAGCATAAAATTTAAAAAGGTTGAATAATCATTATTTTATGTCAGTGGTCTTCAACCTTTTTATGTTTGCGGAACCCTACAGTTTAAATGAAACTTACTTGGAACCCCAAAGCAAAAAGTTGCAATAATGGTATCTATGCTTAAAGTTAAGCTGTTTTACTGAAAACAGTAAAGATTCACTCTGATATACAAGTACATAATTCAATTTAAGAAATTTAACAAAACCATTATAAAACCATTTTGATTCATGTTTTTATTGTCTACATGGGAAAAATGAAACAAATTTTTTTAGGACCATGTTCATAAGTTTAAACAAACAAAACTGAACAAACTGAATTTAATAAAAAAATTAATGGCTTGGTTGTGCCTGTTTTTGTCTGCAGAGCTGTTCCAAATCTGGAGAAATGGTAGTAATCTGCAAATGAATTTGAGGTTCCACATCTAAGGCGTTTCTATGTTAGTTTTTGTAATAACATATGTCAAAAAAGCTTGTTCGCAAAGGTATGTAGTAACAAATGGCATGAGCATTTTCACAGCCCGATCAGACACTTCCGGATATTCTTTGCAAACATCCAACCAAAAATTAAATAATTCTTCTGGTTCAAATTTCGCATTCAACATCTAATCTTTTGATATTTCAATCAATTGTTCTTTTTCTTTTAACGGCAGATCATTATCTTCTTCTAAATTAAAATTTTTCAATGGATTTTGAATCCACATATATGACAATCCAGTTGACGGAAAATAATCTCTAAAAGTTTTCTGCAAATGGGATAAATGTTTTACAATAAATTTTTGAATGGCACTGTTAAGAAAAAGCTCATTTGATGCCAAGAAATTCAATTTTTGAAGACACTGCAAATCGTTTCTATTTATATATGTTTTCCATAGATTGAGCTTCTGAATCATTACTTAAATTTTGTTATTAACTTTCAAAATATTTGTTGTTGTTCCTTGCAATGAAATATTCCGTTTCATTGAAAATGGAAGCAAGATATACCATACTTTGCATCCAATTTTCGTCGTTTAATTTATCCACATGTTCATGTTTATGTTCAATTAAAAAAATTCTTATTTCATCTTTCAGTTCGTGGAATCGATATAGAATTTTTCCATGAGATAGCCATCATACCTCTGTGTGCAGAAGTAATGTCTTATGCTCGCTAGATAATTCCTCACAAAGTAGTTTAAATAACCGGGAATTTAAATCTCCCGATTTGATGTAATTGACAATCTTAACTACATTATCAAGAACATCTTTCAAATCATTAGGTATTCATTTAGTTGCAAGAGCATGACGATGAAGGCAACAATGAGAATATTGTATGTGACTAGCTATTGCTTTTATTCGTGATATTGCACCTTTATTTACCCTGAGAAATGATTTTGCACCATTGGTGCAAATATGGAAGCATGAATCTCAAGATAATTTATGCTTTTTCATATAGGCGTTGATCTTTTTAAAAATTTGTTCACCTGTAGTCTTACCTGGAAGAGGTGTACACATGAGTAAATCCTCGTAAACAGCTGAGTCGAAAACATAATGTACAAGCAACAATTAATATTGCCAAACGAGCAACATCGGTAGACTCGTCTAATTTTAATGTAAATCCATGTGGAGATTTTTTTAAACGACATATTAATTCTTTCTCACAAAAATCTGATAGATATTTAATATGTCTAGCAACAGTTGTATCATCAAGTGGTACACTATCAATTTCTTTTGCAATTTCCCCCCCAATTTTACACATAATTAAATCTTTAGCACAAGGTTTGATTAATTTTTCTCCAATTGTAGTAGGAGGAGGCTTCCAATGATGCCTTGTTATTATTCAAGCTCTCTTCTTTTAAGCTCATCCCGTTTCATTTAAAATATTCAATTTTTTCATCTCTTAATTGTGGATGCATCGTCTTTAAAAGTCTTTGTAATTTTGCTGGATTTAAACTACTATCAGTCATTTCCTTTTCACATTTGACACACAATCCATTTGGTTCATTTTCATTGCCAGTCCAATAAAATCCGTAGTTTAAATAAGAGTCATTATATTTACATTTTTTATGAATATTTTCTGCTGAAAGAACTTCCTTGTCAGTGTTACGTCCTTTTTTTAAAGATAGACGTCCAGAAGTCGAAGGTTGAGAAATGGTTTGATTTGAAACATTATTTCCAGTTTCCGTAATTTCTTCATTATAATTATCTTTTAATTTTCCAGTCTTCAACCATTTATCCATTATATTTTTGGAAACAAATTCCTATAAAATAATTAATAAATAATAATTCATAAATTATAAAGAAAATTATTCTCTTTATAGAAAATGTTTTTGTCGAAATTGTACTTGAGCCAAATTTTATGTAATTGTAATTTGCAACAAAAGTTATAATTCTATTATAAATCAAACAGTTATTTTTTCCATTCAGAGTTTTGGTTTTCATTCCGAATTAAAAAAAAAAAAAAATAATAATAACGTTTTTGTTCAGGTTTTTCTCCAAATTTTAATAAAGCACAAATTTTTTATTATTACCCTTTCATATTATAGAAAAAAAAAAGAAATAAAATTATGTCCACTTTGAAAAATTAAGATACCTTTTCTTTGAAAATCGGATAGCAATTCACCTCACAAATAACTTTTATAAATATTAATTTCAGTTGCTTACCTTTAGTAGCAGTTAATCTATAAAAGTTGTATTCGGCCTCAAGGCAATACATCGAGATGCGCACTACAAGGCAAATCAGAACTGAACAACGATGCTTTTCCCCCATTCACGTGCAGTAAACCAGCCCCTACCACTTTGTGTGCAAAAGTCAGGCAAGCGGTACACTGGTACAGGTAAATAATTAAAAAGCGCCAGGGAACCCTTTATAATGTTCCGCCGAACACAGGTTGAATACTACTGTTTTATGTGAATCATCTTTAAATATCACTGAAAGAAATAAAAGAATGTAATTTATACCTGGATTACAGTCTTGAGCTTCATCCACCATTATACACTGGAACTTGTTTAACTTGGGTTGTTTAAGATGGTACAGTTTCAGATACACATCATGCGTCAGTCGAAAGTTATTGCCTTCATCGATCATCTTCTGCCATATTTTGTAGGCATCCAGGAGAATCCTCTAAATGATAACATACAAAAGGTAAAACACATCATCAAATAACAGTGTTTGACTCATTTAGAGATTTAAAAGTGGCAGGGGAGGAGACAAAGAAAGCATTCTCATCCTGAATGTCAATTCTGATGATACACACACAAAAAAAGTATTTGCATTTTTCAAAAGCCAATAAGACAGTATTTCAATTAAAAAATAATTACTTTTTAAGGACTGGAAAAAAAACACAAGATGCATAACATAAAAAAAATATAAATAAATAAATAATAATAATAATAATAATTAAAAAAAATAATAATAAAAAAAAAATTGACACCTTCAAAGATCACCCTGAGCCCAAGTTAGAAAAACTAATAAAATACTGCAGCTACAAAATTCTTTTCCTGACCACTTTCATGTGTTCATTATCAAAATCAAAGCAATTTATTTTCCACCCAAAAGTTGAATAATTTTTTAACTCATAAACTGACCAATACACATGGAGTGGCACAGCTTTGATTGTATTTATAGACTTTTTAAAAGCAACACAATTTTAGCATAGCTCATGGTTTAACCTGCAAATATATTTGACTTTACATATAGAGTCAATAGAAAAGTTCACAGCCAGCACCGAGGAAACATTTTACAGAAAATAAACACATGTGCATTATGAAAAGATGAAGTATCTATTTTATAAATAATATTAATACCTCTTTTACATTATTCAAACAACAAAAATGTTGGATTTTTATTTTTATTTCTTGCATTTTTCCTATTTCAGTTTAATTAACTCTTACCATTGTCAACAGATGGTGTTACCTCTTCAGTTTTTGCCATCACTACTCCCTCTTCACACAAAATAAGTCAGTAAGCATGTAGACTTCTAGGAGGAGAGACGTAAAACCTTGCTAGCTGTTTGTACGTGATACACATCTTCTATATAGTGTTGGAATATACCACATTGTCAACTTGGAAACTGTGAGAGCACATACTATGATAATTTCTTTTTGTGTGTATCTGCAAATTTCGAAGGGTAGTTAAGCCAACAGTCTTCTGCGTAAGGTAAATGCACCTATAATGGGCCGCCCTTTAGAAATGTCGAGAAATTAAGGGTCTATTGTTACCTAAGGCAGTAGAAAGGGTGAGGGTCATTGGCTACTGGTCCATTATCACCTATAATGGGCTGCCCTTTAGAAATGTCGAGAAATTAAGGGTCTATTGTTACCTAAGGCAGTAGAAAGGGAATTAGTACTGCCTTAGGTAACAATAGACCCTTAATTTCTCGACATTTCTAAAGGGTGGCCCATTATAGGTGCATTTACCTTAAGTAAATACTATTGCTTTGTACTCAGGGAATTTTCATATCTCAATAAATACAGTCCTACAACAAGCTTGTGATTATTTGAAAATCATCAAACTGTTGAACTTTTTGTTCTTCTACTTTAGAATACAGTCATAGCAAAAATCCAGTGACCCTATGAGCTATCTTTGAATCCTTTATTCAATATTTGCTGTGTGGTTCAGTTATTTTCCTACCAGTACGGTTTCTGCTTGTCTTTAAGTGAACTGAATTTGCACAAGAAAGTAAAAAAAAATAATTTGCTGAATGATATGAAGAAGTTGAATATCAACTTAAGTATATCTTTAATATAAGAAATTCAACATCAATGCTTAAACAAAACAAACAAAAGAGTTAAAGAAGAATTAAATGTTTCAACAAAAATACTTACATCCCTGTTGGCATGAGACAGCATTTTTCGGTTAAAATCCACTGAAGGCACATGTAACAAAGACATGGCAGTCGAATTTGACACTGTGAAGTTATTGATTGTTGTTAGGACAAGATTTGCATAAGCATAAATCTGTATATGATCTTCATTATGGGAGAGATAACCAATCAGATCGTATGGGCGAAGAGTTGAGGTCAGTTTATGACGCAAACTAAAAGAAGAAAAATGTCCATTGAATTCCATACACTTTTAAACATGCTAAAAGCAGGATGAATAAACAGAAATATTCTATACTGTATAGTAGTGGTGCACAAACAGTGGTTTGCAGACTCTTTGCACTAAATTTATATCACACTGAATTACTTAATTAAGAAATGAACTTTAAATTTTCTATAATTGCAAATGTTTAATATTTTTATTTACATTTGGTAAAAATATATGATATTGTTAAATAAGATGCAAATATTACTTGAGGACCAAGCTCACACCTTATCATTCTTTTTTTTTTCTATTTTAGTTTGATAAAATACACAAAGTTTAAAATTTTTAATGTATTACCGTATTTTTCAGACCATAAGATGCACCTTTTTACATAAAAAAATTGACTTAAAATTGGGGGTGTATCTTATGGTCTAAAGGTAACATTAAAATAAAATGAATATTTCATTATATATATATTATTTATCATATGTATAATTTTTATTACACATATTTTTTATCTTTATTAAGTAAGAAATTGAAAATATCTTTATATACCTAACAAAATACAAAATATTCTTTTCGAAAAATTCTCCCATAAATAAGAGTGCATCTTAAGGTCCAAAAAATACAGCAATAAGAAGCTTTTAATTTTGAAATCCTGTTCATTTTTTTAAATTTTAATGAATGTTCATTTTACCTAAATGAAATACAAATATATATTAGATTTTAAATATGAAATATTTGTCATACGAGATTCAGCAAAAACAAGTATAGAGGGTGACCAAGACATTCTTTTTAAATTGTTATTTTGCTGAGTAGATATATATCCAAAATCTACAGTTCATCGATTTTTAAAACAGTTTTTTGTTGTGAGCAATTTCTTTCTTTTTTTTTCAATTGCTACTACCCAAAAACTTTCATTGTTGTCGAGAGATTATTTAAAGAAAGTAGGTAGCGGTCGAAAACAGTTTATGCACCACTTATGTATAGTAACATATTTCTGGGAAAAAAAAGGGGGTGGGGGTGGGGCTGATCACTGAGAGACACATGCCACTCAAAATGGTCATTGGGTTTGCATACATTAATGAAAAAACAAAAACTCACTCACAAGAGTTTGATCAAGATTAAGTAGAACTTATTTTTAAGAATATTTCAGGTTTTCATTTTATACATATACATATAAAAAAACATTCTCAATGTCCCCCCCCCCCCAAAAAAAAAGAAAAAAAAAAGGCTTATGAAAGTTGTAAGAATAGCAATATTAATTTCTAAACATATTAAAATCCTTATACATATATTGACTATAACCAACACCAACAGCTATAAATATACTTTATACAAAGATGTCAATTATAAACATGAGCTTTGCAGCATTAGTAAGAGAAATTTACTTACAACTTCCCAACAGCATTAAATGCAAGAGCATGGGCAGTTCTACATGTCACATTTGGAGGAAATTTCTTCTTAGCTTCTTCATTCACAGACCTAAGAAAAAAAAAATTGAACAAAAATTCTAAGCCGCCAGAGATATATGAGAACAAATAAAAACAATTTAGAGGTGGACATCATATTAAATAATTGCAACATACAAATAACTGCCCAAGAGATTTTTTGCTTGAAAAACAATATACATTTAACTTCTGAATAATCTTCACTCTAATAGAATATATATATATATATATATATATATATATATATATACACACACACACACACACACACATATACACATAAATATATACATGTATAAATAAATATATAAACAGAAGACCCCCTTGTAATGATAGTTCATACAACACATTAAAAAAAGTGCGAGACTTTATTCATATAATGCACTGTAGAATAAAATACAGGAATTTTCCTTTTAAACACTGTACAAATATTTATTTTATGTACACAGAGTTTTTAATGATTTTGATGAAGTAGTTTTGCATTGCTTTGTCAATTTAATTACATATTTTGTAAGTAAATTTTTATAAGTTGGTGAAATAGTAATTTATTTAACTCTTCGGTGGGAACATCTGCATCTGAGGCAACTATGGTTTCTTTATTGAATGCTGGGCCTAGGGATGCGAATCGATGTCAATGTTTTGAAAATATCGATATTTTTATAAAAACATCGATTTATTGAAGGCGATGTTTTTTTAACATCAATGTTTTGTGCTCGATGTTATTTTTTAATGAAAAACTACCATAATAAAAAAAATTAACCACATAGCATAATTTTCACACTCAGTAAATGTAAGTCTGAATTCTGAAAATGACGAATACAAAAGGGGGAACGATACCCTAGCAACGAGACAAATGGCAATTAACAACCAATGAACCAGTCAGAGCGCTTGGAATATTCTTGACACTCCACAACCATCCATGGGGTTTTATTTTATAAATAGTATAAACACGAGAGTGGCCATTTAAGTTTTTGTTTTGTTTTGGTTTTATATAAGTTAATGTTAATATTATATAATAATAAGAACAATTTATTAACAAAATAAAATATTTGTTAATAAATTGTTCTTATTTTTTTAATATTAAACTCTGTTGAACCAAACTCAAAATTCTTTTAAATGGTTTTGCATTATACTCGACAGATATGAAACCAATCCTTTTGTCTTGTGATACGTCATGAACTTCAGAATTTTTTTTTTACTAAATTATTTAAGCCTCTTGGAAGTAAATGATTCTCCAACTTGTAAATAAATATGAGAATAATTTTTCAATCAATTTAAATTAGAAAACATCACGGATTTTTCGCTATGGCTTTCGTCCTTTCAATTGTTTTTATAGAAATAATTTCTTCCTCAATTTTCTGTCAACAATAATAAAATCCATCATGGAAATTCTGTGATATGCGCTGACTCTAGCAACCAATTTTTTTCATTTGTGTTAGCCCAATCAGAGAGTAAAATTAAATCCCCCCCCTCCCCACGACTAACCGAAGTAACAATTAACGTTAGAGCTTACTAAATCAGTTTTAAGAAATGGATGTTCTAAAACATCGATTATTGACAAGAAAGAAAATTTATGAAACTTGAGTTAAGTTAAATTTATGCAGAGAATATGTTAAGAAAGTTTTGTGCCATAACATATATTCTAATGATTTTCTTAATCTATGTATATTTTAATGCATACTTACTTATTAAACACTAAATTGAGAAATTTGATTTGAGGATACAATCTTGCCAAGTGCACTAATGTTGTTGTTTTTCCAGTTCCTAAAAAGTAAATTTTGCATGAAACACAGTAAATCTTTTGATTTCAAAAGTTATTTAAATATAATCCAACGTAAACTGATCTGATGAATAATGCTCAGATGAAAACAACACGAATTTATACCAGCTGTACACAATCAATTTAAACATATAATTATAATAAAGCCATGCAAGCATGTATACTTACAAACGCATAGACCATAGATTGCGGGGAAATTCTAGGTAGATCGTGGTCACGCTTAGGTTGGCTAACCTGAAGCTGCACTACTCAGCTGATGCCAATGACTCATGAAAACAACTGAACTCATGTAGGTTACTCCTGCACAACTGTTACTCAGTGTCATTGTTTGAGCGAGAGTCAGGTTATGTCTCTGTTATGTGTTTCATGCGTACATCAAACTAAGATTATATCTTTATTATTTGTGTGTATATATCAGACAATTGTTAATGTGAATAGTTTGATTTAATCTGTTATACTAAACTAGGTTTGATCTAATGATGGCGAGTTCAAGCAAAAAATCAAAAACTTATCATTTTCATTTCGAAAGGGAAACCGATTACTTTTTTAGCCAGGTAAAGGACAAAATGTAACTGTATCAGTTGGGTAGAAAGGGAACGTCGAACGTCACTTCAAAACTGTTCACTCAGGGATTGAAAAGAATTTCCCACTGAATTCTGCATTATGGAAAGAAAAGGTAATGCAGTTAAAATCTCAACTAAATGCTCAACAATCTACTTTTTTTCAAGACTTTGGACAAGAATTAGGCAGCAACTGAGGCATCATTCACAGTGATCGCCCAAAATTAGAAACCGCATGAAGATGGTGAGTAAATCAAAGCTGCATTTTAAGAAGCTGCAGATACATTATTTGATAATTTCAAAAACAAATCTGAGATAATGTCTGCTATTAAATCTGTACAGCTTTCTGCAAATGCAGTAATGAGACGAGTTGAAGCTATGACACAACTTAAAACTGACTTTGATCACTGCAGTTTTTCCCTACAGCTTGACGAATCAACTGATATAGTTCATACAGCTCAGTTGGCCGTTTTTATAAGAATGGCTTTTGATGATTTTAAAATAAGAAAAGATCTGGTAAAAGTTGTACCATTTACAGGACATATTTTTAGCTTATCGACTCTGAACATATTCCTATAAAGAAGTTTGTGGACTTAGCAACCGATAGAGCTCCTGCGATGGTAGGTGGGGAAAAGAGATTCCTTGCCTTGTGTTGTATAGACAACAGCTTTCCGAAATTTCTCACTTACCATTGTATAATACACCAGCAGTCATTAAGTGGAAAGTTCTTAAATATAAACAATGTAATAAAAACAGTCGCAAAAGTAGTAAATAAAGTGAGAGCACATGCACTTCAGAGACATTTATTTATTCAGGGCACTGACTGAAGAGTTAGAATGCCAGTATGGTGATCTACTGCTTCATACAGAAGTTCATTGGCTTAGCAGAGGCAGAATTTCCCAACATTTTTCCAGTATGAAGTTTATAAAAAACAAGTACAGAAACAGACTGACTGATGAACATTTGGACAACTGCATTCGAATGGCAGCTATGACCTATTATCTAACATTAAAAAAATTGTTGATGACAAAACAGAGTGCCATCCTTCTCATTAATCTTAATTAGTCATATGAAAATTTTTTTCCCTTATACTTCTTATTAAATTCTTTACAATATAAGCAATTTTATTCAATAGGACGTAATATTTACTAGACATGTATGTTTATAGGTAATTAATCAATGTGTGATATAGAAAAAAAAAACTTATTTTTGTCCTGGTTTCTTTTGGTAGCTTGCAGTAAGATTTATGAACAGTACGGTTGCTCAGTGGCTTCAAAGTTTGACGACACTTACATTTTAATATATATGTTCATATTTATATATATTTACATATATAAATGGTTATATACATATGTCCATCCAATACATATCATAATAACTAATCCATTATTCCACTAAATACACTGCTTCAATTTTAAATAATTGTTAATCACATACAGACATCATACCATGGATTTAAGAGAATGTATCAAAAATATGATATTTATAAGCAAATATGATTTTGTTTTAAAATATACTAAATGTTTATCTTTCAGCAGCATAATTCGACCTTACCAGCAAGTGCAATAATCCTGATTTTTTGGTTCAAGTCAAACCGATGGTTCAGTACTCTTATCTGCTCATACGTCAAAGAGCTATCGTCACTCTTGCTAAAGATAAACATAGAAAAATGACAATTTTAATACACAAAAACAATGCTTTGATAGGCGTAAGAGATTAGACAATTTGGGGAGATTTAACACCCTATTAACTTTATAAGCAGCAACATAATGTACAGTCAAAAAAGAAAATTTTTTTCAAATGCATGTCGTAATCACTCTTTAAAACATAAATCCAATTCAAAATGCTTAAATTGTAGGTTCTCCTAGATATGGTATAAATTCATTTCATTCATAAGAGTTGCTACTGCAAAAATAAAAAAATTATTCCTCATTTTTAAAAATACTCATCGTCCAGATTTCCAGTTTCAGAACCCTCAAAATGTTCATTAATACAGTGTCTAAACTTGGATAAAGGTTGATTGGACCTTAAATCTAACCTCAGAGCTTGTACTTGACCTGAAGATTAAATGTCAAATGGGCTATCTACCTAAAAAATGGACAGCTATTTTTTTAAAAAGTAAAATTCAATTCAATTTAAAAAATCATACTGTAATACGTAAATTGTACCAGAAAAGCCAAGTTAGATTTATCAAAAACTAAGAACATCTGTTTCCTGTTACATTGACGCTGATTTTGCCTCAAACAGAGATGACCGAGTATCAATGGGAGGTTAAATTTTATTTTTAGATGGATCACCGATAATTTGGAGAGTATTTACACAAAAATGCGTCAGCCTCTCTACCATGGAATCAGAATACGTTGCTTTAGCTGAATCTTCAAAAGAACAAATGTATATATTATATGAATCCTACGTGAATGCAATACCAGGGGTATTTTAGATACTTAACCTGGGCCTTATAAACTAATATGCGACAATAATGACGCAACAGAATTTTCAAATTATCCTATTGAGAATTTGAGTACAAAACATATCGACATTAAATACCATTTTATTAGAAATCAAATTTTAGAAGAGCATTTCAAGTTAAACTTTGTTTGTTCTAAAGACGATTTAGCAGATGGGTTTACAAAACCTTTGACCAAAGTCGGTCTAATAACTTCACAGACAAAAGTTTTGTTTAATATAATCTTTGAAGTGTTTCACATTTGATCTTTAGATTTTATTTTTGTATATTATGTAAAAGTATTGTGTATAATTGTGATTTTTCATTAAGAGTGTATAAATTTGTCTATCATTTAAAGACGTCAATATATAGCATCTACATCCTTGCAGAAACACATACAATTGTTTAAATACATTTTTAATCTAGAATATGCATTTGTGTATATACTGCAAATGTAATTTTTTAAATGTGTTTTAAAAATAATTTTTTTTAGGAAAACAACTTATTTTGTTTAGTTAACTTTCTCAAGATGTACATGTAAGTTTAATAGACTAGCTCTAAATTTAGTATGTATACATTGCAGTCCATTAGTATAACAGATTTAAAAATTCTTTAAATGTGTTTAAACTTTTTATGTTTTAAATTATTAGATATATTATTATTAGATATATTTGATATTTGAGTGAAACTATGCAAGAAACTTCTGTAATTTAAAGGCTGGTAATTAAAGTAAATGTTTGAAGAAAATTCAGTTATTTTTAAAAACAAAATTGTTTGACTTCAAATGTGGGATTTATATGTACCAGTAATACAACTTGATTTTGCCTGAGAGAATCTGAACTTTGTTAAAATAAGGCAAAAGAATTCCCCCCCCCCCAGAAATCAAGTAGGGGGGGGGGCAATTGTTAAGAAAAACTATGGAATTGCATAGACCAGTTTTTACCCAGACAATTTCGCTCGATCTACTTGATCTATCTATTGCTTTATGGCATTTAAAATTTGCGGTGTTTCAGTTTGAACCTGAATTCGCATCAATCACATGAGATTTAAGAAGGCGTGGCTATGCTACCTACTAGCCTCATTATAATTTAAATATAGTTTATTTTCTAAGATAACTTTTGCAATATGCAGATTCATCCCTTCAGAAGTTATTATATATATAAGGTAGGATGAATCTGTGTTCAAGAAAGATAGGAGTGAGGATGGGGCTAGTTAGCTTTTAGCTTTTGAAAGAAGTTCACTGCCTTGTTATTAGAGTTGATTTGCTTTTGTTTATCGAAAGTTTTCATTTTTTTTTTTTTTAAATAAGCGTTTAGTTATTTTTAACAATGCAGTTGTCTTTTCCTTTGCCTGTTGTCTTACCTACATTCATTTAAGCAATTTTTATTTTAGATTCAACTTTTATTTTATTAGGAACTAGCCGGGCTTCGCCCAGCTGCGTTCAAGCCATTAAAGGAAGACGATGAATGAATGAATGACTCAATCGTTCTTTACAACCCAAGGGGAGAATTTGCCGTTCTTCGCGTTTGAAGAACCAATAGAAAATTTGTATTAAGTATCGTTCTTTAAAATTCAATTAAAAATCGAAATTTTAAGATAGAGACTTGAAATGAGGTTTATATGAATGAGAAAGCTTTCGTCTTCCAGATGATGTAAATATTTTCTTTGTAAGATAAAAACTCACAGAGCATCGACCGTAGATCCTCAAAACTGCGTAAATTTCTCAAAAAAGTGGGTTTAATATTTTGATGAAAATATTAGTCTGTTTTAAATTATTTTTAAACAAATGAGGTCTTGTTTGAAGGAGAAATGTCTGTAGTCTTAGATTGTAAAAAGATCAAAATTCTACGATCATTTTTTGCCGAGATATCGTAATCTGAAGTTAAAAGAACATAAAATATCCCACAAAACATAAAATAAAAAATTTTCTAGAATAAAATTTAAAATTCGGGCTTTGAGGTGCACTTTCCCATAGTCTGTACTACCCGTGTGCCAAATTTCATGGATGTAAGTTTCATAGGCCGCACACACGCACACATTGAGGCGGTACACCCGGAGAGTGTGACGACAGACAGACCCGGACCTTGCTTTATTAATATAGAAGATTTTTTTATTTGTAGGAAAGTTGAAACAGATTTATATGCATTTAATGTAAATTCTGAGAAATATCAATTATCATATGAAACTGTAATGTTTCACTTAACAAAATTAAACCATTTTGTTAATTTTTAAGTGTTTTGCTATCTAGGGTCAAATTGACCTGCTCCACGATTCTAGGTATATCAAAAGTGCCACGGTTCTAGTGTTAAAATGCAAGACATATGTAATCATATATATATACATACACACACACACACACACACACACACACACACACAAAATATATGACATTCTGCCTCCAAAATCCATACAACTTGTAACCCCTTTCAGCATACACAAGGATAGTGTAATATTATACAGGGTTCGCAGTTATTTTCCAATATCAAAACTAAGAAGTTTTTAAGGACTTTTTAAGGACATCTGGTAGCAATTTTAAGGACCTCAATTTAAAGTGTGCTTTATTTCCAAAGTTTAGACACTTAAAAATATTTGAGATTTATGATAACATCTATTTCAATATGACCATATGATAACTTTTTTTTCAATCTGATAAATTATTAATATTAATAATCTAATTTCAAAATTAATTTCACAGGTTGCAATCTGTTTGGTTTTTGCTGCCTTGGCATTTAACTTGACAAATTTACACTGGTAATCTAGTCAATAATGATACAAAAAAAGAAAAATTATCATATAGGAAATCGCTGACAGCAACAAATGAAAAATTCTTGTATTCCAACTTGAAAATAAGTATTTTTTTAAGGACAAGAAAGTAAAATTTTTTTTTAAACCCTTGAAAGTAAAAATAAGTACTTTTAAAGAACTTTTTAAGGGCCCTTAAAATATAAACAGAAAATAAAGAGTTCTTAAGGACCTTTAATGACCATATGGATCCTATTTTATTACAATGAACTCTTTACATATGCGAAAAATTTATAAGAACTTAAGTGACTGTTAATTTTCAGCTTTTTTTCCCAGACCCTATGAATTTTCCCCCTTTTTATAAATTTTCAATGAAGGATAAATGATATCAAATCAGGGCCACACAATCATGTAATATATTTAAGTCTAATTAAATAATGTAGCACACGAAAACATATCAAGTTCTTTAAATCAACATTGGACAACAAGAGGTATTTTTCATTAGAAAGCTCTATGATGCTATGCCAGTAGAACACATAAACTTGGGAAAAAAATCCCTTTTTAGGGGAACAAAAATGAAGATTTATTTTCTGTTTGGGTATGCATACATGAGAGATAGAGAGATACACTTAATTTCTAGCAAGATGTGCTCAATACTTACCCAACTAATAACACTTTATAATTCCCTTAGCAGTCAATGTAAATAAAATAAAATAAGGGTAAAAAGTAGGGACTATAAATTAGAAAAATTAAATTTAACAGAAAATAATATTTTAAAAACACAGTATCAAATGACTAAATCTAAACCATGAGATACATAATTATGAAAACAGAGGTATATCAGTTTACCTGTAATTGTGGATACTTTGCTGTCCGGGAATGTTTTTAATTCTCCTAACCTTCTCCCTCTGGCAGAATGGAATATTATTTTCGATCAAATAAAGAGCATAATACACTCTGTAATGAAGCCTGAAAAAGCAATGTTTTGAATTGATATGTAATGTTTCTCCAAAATTACATTCAGAAAATCTAGAGCATAGTTAGTGTCTTAAATATGCATTAAGCCCATATCACACATCTCTTAATAATTTACTGGCCGGGCTTCACTCGGCTATCAAATCACAGTTCACTTGAATAAAAATTTTTTTTTCACTTTTAATTGCCAAAAATCCCCAAAATATCAGTACATCTTCATATGATCTATTTATGATTAAAAAGTTTGAATTAAAAGTATGAAAAAAAGAAAAATAATTAAAAATTAGACATACAATGAAACATTTCTTTCAGTGATTCATTTTTTAGTGAGAATCATGCTGTGTTTAGATCGTAAAACAAGGCGGTTACGTTTTGTTCGGTGGAATATGCATTTAGAATTGAAATCTCTCTAAAACTATTAAAGTAACAGAATAAGTGTATGCAGAAAAAAAAATTATCAGTTTTTAAAGCTCTTTCCAAATATGTAACATTTATGTACTTTCATGAAAGAATAAAAAAACATCAACTTCGACATTTTCAAACATGGCCGAATTTCATAGTGAATGCCATACCGGAAACCGTCTACCCAGAATTGTTCCCCGCTTCCGGCCGACAGACAAAGTTTCCCTTTTATTTATATAGATAATGCCCAAACAGCACTTTCCTATTATATTTTGTATCAACTATGTTGGGTTTGGTTAATAAGAAATTTATAGAGGCTGGTTACTTCCAGCATCTTATTTGGAAAGGAATGTCAGCTATTGACAATAGAATGAGGTTGCAAAACTTATTTTTTTAAAAATCTAATGAAATGCTACCACAGACAATAACTGACATACTACAGCAATCTTTCAAATTTCATTTAAATTGAGAGCTACATATTTTAATAGTATGAAACAGAAATTAATGAATTAGTTCAGAACATACACAAATTAGATAAAGTTAGGCATGACTTGGTGGCAAAATAAAGATAAACTTTTTTAAATCTATGTAAAATTAGACAAAACTGAATTGTATAAATACATACCCACAATTTATATTGGCCACAGACCGGAAATAAAGCAGAAATGTTGCAATGCCATATAAAGCATCATTAACATCTGGTCGTATACAGCTGGATTTGCTTGTAAACAAAGACTTATAGACTTCAAGAATGTCCCAAACAGTTTCACATATGATTACAGCAATCGCAAATAGACACCAAACTCTTGAGTCCTAATGGAGAGAGTTGATAGACACTACATAACTCAAGTTACATATCAATTAAAAAGACAGTATAAATGTAATTACATATGATAAAAGAACTCTCCAATTAAAGAGTTAAAGAATACAGGGAACAGTTATACAACCAAGGAATAATTTGAGATAAATCACTTATGAAAAATTAATCTAAATGTTCAAAATAAGTTACAGATAATTACATGAAGATATTATCAATATACATGAAGATATATATTGATACTGATAATATATTCTGCTAATGACTAATTTCACATAAGATTTTTTTTTTAAATCTTTTCTTTTTAAACTTAAAAAGTAAAACTATTGCTAGTTTTTACAGGTCAATCACACAAATAAAATAAAAAAACCTTAGACAGCATTACAAATCAAGTTACATATGGAAATTAGATAACCAATAATCTAGAATAAATATACAAACTCATGGGTAAAATTTTTGATATTTTAATAAAGATATTTTCTTCAAAGCAGCTGATTTAACATAGAAACAGTGATTTTTTTTTTCTTCTTTCTTAATTTGAAAACTTTTTCAGATGTTTATATAATTTTATTCGGATCTTACTTTTAAGTAAAATTCTCTAGAAAAGTATAAAATTTTCTAGAGAAGAAACAATGAAAGCAGTATTTATTTATTTATTTATTATTATTTTTTTTTTTTTTGATTAGAGGAATTTAATATTGCATTCATCACTTTATTTCAATTAACCTTAATACAACAATTAAAAATTTCATTAATAAAATTTAGCAATATCCAATCTCTGGGATAATCGCTATAATTACATATCTAAGGTAATCTTGAAAATGATTCTTATCACTTCCCATGAGAGAATAATCAAAAGGGAAACACAAATGTTTTTAATAAATTTGCTTATTACACCACATTTAACATAAAAGACGTTAACCCAGTTAAAAAAAGAACAATGAAGAAATAAGACAGTAGGATAATATAAGTAAAATTCATACTTTTGAGTTCCATTCTGGAAATCTTTCTGATAACACATGATCAGCAAGTTCCCCATGAGGGTTCTGTATCAAAAGGCTATACATATCTGAACAAGGTATACGATTAAAATTTTTGCCCATAAATCTATGCAGAAGGAAAAATACAAAATCATAAATCATATACATATCATAAATAATTCAATATTGTGCAAGACATACAAACATACATTTATTACTACAAATAACAGTCAGACCTCAACTAATCATTAACCTGTCAAATAACTTCTATGATCTATATATATTATTTCTAAAAGTTGTTTTTTTGTTTTATCCCTTTTTCTCCCTTCATACTTAACTAAAATTGATAAATGAGATACCATTTTAAAGATCAAGATCTCTGCTTTGTGTGAATTGTTATTTTAGAATTGCACATCTTATTTGTCTAAAAATTGAAGTATAAACATTATGAAACATTTTTCTTCCTCTAGATGGGGCGCATGCTAGCTTTTATTACTTTACCATTATCAATGGCACTAGACTTTTGAATTTAAAAAATGTTTGCTTTTATTATCATTATCTGATTTCATAATTTTCAGGAGTTTCTTTATTGGCAATATCCACGTAGGTGTACATTATTCTTTTTACATGGAAAAACCATATATATATATATTAGTTCTAGAAGGTGATTTTTTTATCACGATCCCTTTCTCTCCCTTCATACTTAACTGAAATATGAGGTATCATTTTAAAGATTAAGTTCTCCGCTTCTGAGAAATTGTTAATTCAGAATGACACATTGCATTGTTTGTTTAAAAACGAAGTGAAAAATTGACTTTTAGCCCTAAATTTCTTTCCCTGTATGCATCGAGACGGCACAGTCAAATGGTGTGCACAAAGAAATTTTGTAATGTATATATCACATTTTCCACAAGTTTGTGTCATATTTAACTTTTAATATTGTGTACATATATCATGTTCCCCTGTTTTATTTTATGCTTCTCCTCCAATATTGTGACCAAATGCCTTTTGTAATTGGCTTTGTATTATCCTTATGCACCATTGTTATTTGACAAATATACAATTGCTACAAATGAACCAGTTCTTAACTATTACAAACCACCAACCTCGCTATATAATTTATCGTATTTTAATCACATGCTAAAGGGTTGCATGGGCCACTTAGTTAAAACAAATTTATGAAATGGGAAAGTATTACTCAGCAACTAAAAAAAAGTCACAAGCCATTCAATAGAGAAACCTTCCAAGTAAATTATGAAGATCATGTAAAAAAAGAAACTTTTTTTTACTCATATACGATGGCCATTCTCAAAGTAAAGAACGTTTGTTTCTCTAGACATTTTTATTCAAGATAATGAAAGAAAACTTATTTTACAACATATTTTGATATGTTACCTATTTTTCTACGTAGTCGCTGTTCAAACTGAAACATTTGTTATAGTGCTGTACCAGCTTTCCTATGCATTCTGCATACTCACTTGCCGCCAAGTATTTGAACCAGTCACTAACTTCCTCTTCCAGTTCGTCATCATTTCCATAGTGGTTTTCACCCAAAAAATCCTTCAATTTGGAAAAAAGAAAATAATCAGTGGGGGGCCAAGTCTAGGCTATAAGACATATGTTCAAAAACATCCCAGTTAAATTGCTTAAGCAATTCCTTTGTCAATGCAGCAACGTTGAATTTTTTCCTCGATCCCTGATTGGAGTTCATCAGTCACAACTGAAGGTCGTCTTGGTCGTTCTTCCTCATGAACATTCGTTCGGCCACCTTTAAACATAATGCACCATTTTCGAACTGAGGCTTCATTCATAACATATCCATAAACTTCAGTTATCTGCTTGTGAATTTCGATAGGACAGACGTGTTTTACTTCCAGGAAGCATATTATGCTACGAACCTCACACTTGGAAAGATCCTTAATTTTTTAACACATTTTAAAAATGTAAAAATAAACAATAAACGACCACAGCTGCTCGCTGTTAGCGTCAAA
Organism: Dolomedes plantarius; assembly: GCA_907164885.2. Lineage (NCBI taxonomy): Eukaryota > Metazoa > Arthropoda > Arachnida > Araneae > Dolomedidae > Dolomedes > Dolomedes plantarius. The sequence goes on along the minus strand of OU015491.1, from coordinate 238,410,186 downwards.
GTGGCAGGAACGATTGGGTAAGTCAATTTCTAGGCAGCAGGGGTGGTGGGAGAATTACGCGGCTTGTCAGATCAAAATGTTCTTTACTTTTGGAATGGCAGTCGTATATTGCAGTAAATTCTCAAAAGAAAAGTCAGACTCTAAATTTATAATTCTTTTATGTACCATACTCGTGTATCTAGCACATCTGATCAGAATGAGTGAAACAACATGATTATTAGACAGTCAAATTTTAGGAAGCTAATTCCCCCCCCTTCCCCATTTTAACTTATAAACCATGAATACAAATCACAAACAAACAAAGCAATTCATGAAAGTAAAACTTTTTTTGCATTCTAATTTATTATTTCTTTGAATTCATATAAAATTATCAGTATATCAGCAAAAATTTTTAAATGATTTAAATTTTTATAAATAAAATTAAACATTCTCTCAAAAACAAAAATAATGGCTGCTTGAAAAGTAAATTTAAAGGTTTAAAATGCTTATAATCAGCCAATTGCTCAAAAATTCATAGGCATATGTGTAAGATTTTTTTTTTTTGGTGTGTGCATACATACATATTAGGAAAAAAAAAATCTCACTTGACAACGGTACCAATGCAATCTTCCACAGCTTTGTAATCCAGAGGAGTTACTAATGCCCTTATTTGTAACTCATAAGTCAGACCATGTCTTTCCTTTTTATATTTATAATAGAGCTTTTTCCATTCCATAAACTGAGACACCATGAAAAGAATAGCAATTTATAATTTTTAGTGGTCAGAATTTAAAAATCTGTGATGAATATCATTCTTAAAAATAACATGGCCATTAAAGTTATGTAGTTTCAAATATAAAATTAATAAAGGAAAAATACAGAGCTTGATATTTTATATTTATGTCAAATAAAAAACAACATATAAGTAACAGGGGATAAAAAAACCCTAGTTCTAACAACAAAATGTTTTTATTATATTACATTAATATAACTATAGTAGTATGTTACTTTAGAGACAAACATGTTAAAATGATTGAGCAAAACCAAGATGAAAGACATCAAATAATAATGTATTTCATAAGGACATTATTTTTTTAAATTTTAACTACAATATTATTTAAATAGCACATATAATACAAACACAGTGTTCAAAGAAACTTAACATGAAAGGGTTTAATGCACTATTCTAATGAGATTAACTTGTCTATTATTGTATTCTATGAATAGAAAATTATCAAGAAATTAGACACAATTATTTTCTGTCACTAAATTTTAAGCAAATTCAGTTAGCTATTTTATTAGTCATGCAGTAGGGGGGGGGGGGAGGAGGAAGAAAAATAAAATCATTAACCACAGCAAATGAAACATATATGTGTTCTAAAATAATTATAAAATATACATTCCATGCAACATTTTAAGGCAGATAAAAAGAATAATTTAATAAGCTTTTACCTATCTTCATCAGGATGAAAATTGGGGGGGGGGGGGGGAGAGATAATGGTTCCTTATAGTTTTTGATAAACCATAAAAATAATTATGATTATTATGATTATTAATAATTAAATTGAAATTATTATTAAAAAATATCCATACTTTCCACAAAGCTACAGGAACCCACCATGAAATACTCTGTAATTTCAAGTTTTAAGAGAAAATTATGGTTTTCATTGACTATTTTACATCCAGTTTTAAGTCTATATAAAATACTAGCTGAAAACCCACACTTTGCTAACGGAGTACATTCAAATTAAATACAATGGTCAATGTATGCAATTAATGCCAAAAAAAAAATAAAATAAATACAGTGATATCCACTTATAAGAATCACGTTTGTTAATACTGTTTTTGATTCTTATAAGCGGTTGATTCTTATAGCCGAAATTTAGGTTTTGGGACAGACACACACACACACACCTATATATACATATATTAGATAATTTACCATAAAATACTCTTTAATTTACATTAATTATCTTTTATTAAATTTATTTTTTATAATTTTAAAAATACATCTTAATTTCTAGACCTATAAGTAGATACACATGATTATAGTAAGAGAAGAAAAAAATACAATATTTGTTACAACATACCTGCTTAACAGTTTTAACTACAGGAAGGGAGCAAGAAAAAGTTTTCTATAGTAGTTTGACATAATGAAGTTTTCAGTTGTCTGTTTATACCTCTTTCAATATTAATAGTCTCAGACAAAGATTCACCTTCTAGCTTACGTTTCACAATTTGATAACGTGCTGAATCTACTAATGTCATGTTTGCCTAAGTGATACTGGACACTTCGCCAAAGATTTGTGTGTTTCAGGGTCCTGGAAGCCGCAACCAGGATGTGGGAGGCGGGAAAAAAGATTCCCTATTTTTTTTTGTCAGTGGAGAAAAGTGAAATTGGACCCAGATGGGTAAAGATGCCCCCGGGTCAAGCTAATAGGACAGTGTTATGCTAAAGCGTTTAAGGGGAAACTATTATGCTATGTCTAACAAAGAAAGGGATGAATTTTACAACTATATTCCATTCCATCTTATCAATCTTTCTTTTCTTTTTAAAAAAAAGAAAGAACTTCGTGCCTTTTGAGGGTTTAAGTGGCTTTTTTGGAAAAATGAAACTAAAGCGAAGAGTGTAAACTGATTCTTAAAACCGGTGGATTGATTCTTTAAAGTGAAAATTTTAACATGGAAATAATACATTTGTTTTTGTTTTCGCGATATTGATTCTTATAACCACTGATCACTATAAGCGGTGGTTACTGTAAATATATATATATATATATTTATAATAAATACGACGATCAATGTATACAAGTGATGTAAAATAATATATATTTATAAAAAAATCATAAGGGATATTTTTATAGACAAAATAATGTAGAAGAAAATATTCAAATTAAATCTAATAGGACATACTAAAGAATATAGTACAGTTTGAGGAACATATCTTTTACTGTATTTTAAAATTTTTTTTAATAATGTCCAATCATCTGCCGCATTAGCAAGAAAAAGAAATTTTTTTTGGCTATTTCGCTGTTATGGACATGACGATAAATTTATTTAAAGTACCAGAAAAAGAAATCACATGATCAACATTTAATAAATTAAATTCTAAAAATTAATCTTTAAAAATTCACCAAAAATCAGAAAATGAAGGTAAAGATTCGAAAAAGATTTCATTTTAAAGGAATTTTTATGATCTTTCTTGTGATATAAATTTTATAACCCTTAAATTATTATTTTAAATGCAAACTTAAAAAAAGTTACTATAACAGCTTAAAAATTTAACTTTAAAAAATCTAAGAATTTTTGAAAAATCTTTCTTAGTGCACCCCTACACTATAATCACCACCATGCAAAATTTCTGCCCTTTAGGTCCAGCGGTTTGGTCTGTTCGTTGTTTGTCTGTCAGTGACGGAACTGTTTTATATATATAGATTATAATGGTCATGAGTAAAATGGAGTAACTGACAATTACATCAGATCACCGGTAACCTAATAGTATGCAAATACAGAATACAGTATCCCTTGGAGACATTTTTTTTAAAAATGCTAAGCTTACTTATTAGAAATGCCAAAACAATTTTCCCAATGGTATTTTTACACACAGAACATTCTTACCTTGTTGCTATCAATCCTTCATTCAAACACAACTCAAGAACCTCTCTCTTACATTTACTTCCCAAATTATGAAAAATGTTTTTAATCTAATTTACTAGGCGTACATTATCAAGCTTTACATTTAACATGAGTCCTTCACTTTAAAATTTTAAGTCCTATGTTTCAAAATGTTTTTGAGCCCGTGGTCTAATGGCCTAGAAGCCAATGACTGGCATTTATCAAATAATCATAAAAAAAAAAAAAAAAAAACATACTTTATCAAAACGGGAAAACTATCACGAAGAGAACTGTTTAAAATCAAACAGCTACAACTTCTAAAATGCAAATGAAACAAAACTAATGTTTAAATTAAATGATAAGGTTGTAAGAATGGAATGAAAGCAATACAATCACCATTGTGAAATGCTTCGGCATTTCTCGCTGCGCTAGTTTGTTGACATTTTTAATAAACTGCCAAGGGGTACCCTTTTCTGAAGACCAGTTTTTTCTTCAATTTAAAGAAATATTAAAGGCAAATCAAACTAATATCAAAACAAATAAAATGATGACTTACTTTAGAATTATCAATGATGTCAAGCCATCTACTGCACACTAAGCGGCAAGTTATTAAATCTAACATTGGAATCTGACAAAGAATAGTTTCTATTACATGTGTTGGCAAATGTTTAAAATAATCCTCACCAACCTCTTCAGGCACCACGTTTTCTACTAATCCATAACAATCCTGATAATGTTTAAAAAATTTTTCATTATCTGTTATTGAATCTAAAAGCTGTTCATTTTTTTTATGCCAGTTTTCACTCCAGCTGGATGATGTTCCAGTTCTATGATGATCCTTATGTTTCACTACTGATCTCACAATTCGTTTTTTGGTAATGTCAGTTCTGGTACACTCAGTTTGGGGACTGTCACAAGGTTTAAAGAATCTAGTAATTTTAATAGTAGAACAACTAGATGGAATGTTAGCTCTACGTTTTCCACTATTGGCAAAGTAGTTTAATAACTGTTTCCTGGAACTTGTGGAATCACAATCAATTTTAGAAGTTGATGGTTCATGCATATCTGATACAGCTTGTCCTGGTAAAGTTTCATTATCATCTAATGAAGAATCTACAGGTGCTTCTGCTTTTACACCCTGATGTCCATTTACAAGTAGTTCAGAAGCTTTTACAAAATCAGGAGATGAAGCACGATTGGAGAGACTTGATTTTTTCTTGGCAGATGGATACATGCCTCTGTTTGGATCTTTATAACTCCTCTTAACAAGATGTGGAGTAACAAGAGGCATAACTGCAGATGAGGGTCCAGCTACAGGTTCTTGACCATCATCTATACGACGTTTCTTTTTGGGGTGCTTTGAACTAGTGGAATTCATCACTATTTTAAACACAAGTCAATCTGAAAATATTTATGCAATACAACATAAGTTAAAAATGATGAAAACACTTAACTTTTTTTTCTCTATAAAAAATGCTTTTAAGAAAAGAAAAAAGGCAAATTAAGAAAGTTTACTGAAATATTTTCCTAGTATATTAGATAAATCCCTTAAACATGCTGATAAGCAAAAAATTCCAGTATATAAAACAAGGTTGAGATGCATGTTGCATTATTTAAAAAAAAAAAAAAAAAAAAAAAAAAAAAAAAACCATCAAGTTGATGAATGTTGGTGCCATCTCCTTGTTTAGATTATTTTTTTATTTCCTATTCTGCAAAACCTTTAAAATCCTCATTTTTTGAAATAGGAACAATACTTTTTTTTTCACCAGTACCCTAGCTAAACATGTACTTATAGATCACTCTGAACTCAGAAAAACATGTTCTCCACTTCTTACAACTGCTAAATATTATCCTCTCCACCCTGCATAAGCAACCAAACAATCATTCTGCTAGCTAATGATTACAGAACTTGAAAGAAAATTGAAATGTACCTCTTTTACAAATATTTGGCCAGTATGGCCAAATATTAAACTTTACAAGTAATGTGAGTATTAGCCTGACACAATTAAGAAACAATAAAAACAAAACAACAGAATAATTTAACTTTACCAATATATATCAATATAAGGATTTCTTTTTACTGCATGTTGTGCTTCCGATTACTTTAATTCCTATTTTCAACCAAGATTCAAACCTGTAAAAATAAATTTTGTTTACTCACATACCATTTTAATGAACAGAATATAAACAGTACAGTTTATTAATAATAATAATAATAAATTAGAAACTGAGTATAAAAAACCCTGGTTAGATTGCTTTCATATGACTTACACAATAAATTCCAATCTGATGGATATTAATAATGCTAAAATATATAGGGTGAAAAGGGGTCAATGAGAATGTTGGCTTAAAACCCCTAAAAAAATTAACTTTTTATAAAAAATTTCAAGTTTACTTTGTAGGAAAATTCTTGCTCTACTGTTATGTTTAGTTTTTATTTACAGAAAAAATTGTAAAATGGAAACCTACCAAACCCTTAGTTAAAAACTAAGGTACCAAGTTAGAGTACTAGCCCAAAAAAAAAAAAAAAAAAAAAAAAAAAAACATAAATAATTAACCACAACACATAGATTTATTTTGAAAATACCCACTTATTCATTAAGAAATGAAGAATGGAGTGGACATTACAAACTGTGTGTGAATATATTTAATTTCTAATTCTGTTGTCACTATTTCTGAGTTGCCTTTTGTACCAGATGATGACTTATTGGTGTTCCATGAAGAGCTGAAGCCTGGAAGGTGGGGTGAACTAATTTTTTCTGTGTCTTTTTGGTCCTACAATATTCAGTAGGACCTGGGCAAAGGGAAAAAAAAAACTTTTTTTGAACTTTGAACAAACATTTGTGACTCTAAAACAAATAATACAAATATACTAATTTTGTTAATATTCGGATGTTGCTGACACTGCTAACTTGAACAACAAATATTTCAACAAAATATAAAATATATATATATATATAAATAAATAGCCTTTTGAATAGACAAGACTACACAATTAAGAAAGTAAAGCACCAAATCTGTTTGTCAAATAACTGCCATTATTTCTGTTAACAAATAGATGAATGACTCTACAATGCCTCAACTCTAAACATGAAATATCTATTCTTTCCCTCTGCCCTACTTATTTTGCTATAAGCAACTATGATTTATTGGAACCTGCGTTCACACTTTCCCCAAGTGCAAGTAAGAATGCAAAACAAAAATTTTTAAAAATATTTACGGCAAAAAAAGTTGTGAATAGATTTAAAAAAAATAAATAATAAAACTATACATGTAGAACATAATCGAAAGTATGAATGCATATTTTCATAGAAATACAACTTGTTAAAAACTGATTTAGATTCAAAGTGGAACTGTATGATTTTGCATTCTCACTTACCCCACTTCACCCTAGTATAATAAATCTACATACCATATAAACACACACACACACACACACACACAAAAAAAAACAAAAAAAAACAAAAAAAAAAAAAAAAAAACAATAGGTTTATTTAATTTCCTAGAAATAAACTTCTCAGTAAATTTATTCATGCACAGTCATTGACTCTTCAGTAAGGCATAGACAAGACTACACAATTAAGTAAATAAAGCACCAAATCTCTTTGTCAAATCACTGGCATTATTTCGGTTAGCAAATAGATGAATGACTCTACAATGCCTCAACTCTATGCAGAAGATGAATCCATTTAGAAAAGAAGTGTTTAATCAGTCTCAAAGGATGAGTATTGTGCAGTATTACAAACAGAAAAATTAGTTTGCTTTTCATTAAAATGACAGTCTTTTAAAGAAATAATTATTTGAAAGACTATTTTATATAAAATAGGAAGAAAATTTACCATTATTGGTTGATTGGTGTCCTGTCCATTAGAGAGGTCAAATTAAACCATCAGTTGTCTTGAAATAATTTTAGTTGTGTTTCTATTTGCGTTTGATATTTCTTTTTAACTGGTTTTTTTTTCTCTCTGTCTAGACTTGGCTACAGATTTCACATTGCACAGAGAAACAGAAATTGAATTTTCATCATTGAGTTGCTCGGCTACATTTTACATCATAAACAAGCATGTACCATAGATAAAATTCAATAAGTTATAATTATTAGATTTTACAGGAGAGCTAAATTGAATCCACTCATTGTTCTTTATCTCGATACAATGATTTGACATAGTGGCACTTCCAACTGGGCAAGTCGCTTATATATAAACACTCCATTTAGAGCTTTGAACCACTGAGAAGCATTCAAAAAATGTTTAAGAATAATGTAAAACAGTCTATTGGTAAAATATGAACACCTTTAACCTCCACACACAGATAAATATAGGGGTGAAGCGGGATAAGTGAGAACACAAGGTTAGAACACAGGCTTAAAACCCTAAAAAGTATAACTTAATAAAAAAATTCAAGTGAACGTTGTAAGAAAATTCTTGCTCTACAGTTATGTTTAGTTTTTATTTAAAAAAAAAAAAAGTAAACTGGAAAATGTTTATACTTACGAAAACCTTGAATTTTAACTACGGTACCTAAGTTCGAGTACTAGTAAAAAAAAATCGTAACTAATTAACCACAACACAAGAGTTATTTTGGAAATACCCACTTATTCATTAAGAAATGAAGAATACAGATAAAATATATAAAAAATAATTTTTTTTTGTAATATTACTTTAGTACTGCAGGGTTTTCACTTGCCTTAAAAAAGTTCGGTACTTACATATTATAGCTGAAACTTGGCGGCACAGCATGTTAAAAATGTACAAACATGTGGAAAATGCATGGAATAATAAAATTTTTTTAAAAATTGGCAGATGAAGAGGATTTTGATTATAAATATTTTTAGATCTAACTAGCGGCCCGTCCCGACTTTGTCCGGGTTGAACAATTATCTATCTTAAGTAGATATTAGGTAGATTTAATTTATTTTAAAACCTCATGGTATACCACATTTTTTGTTTCTTTTTCTGAGGTTTTAAAATAAACTGATTCTCCGCATTTCCTGACCTAGAGAGACCAACATATAATTGTGCATGAGTAAAGCAATCTTTCCGTAAGTCAAGACCAATATATTTGTATGTTTGACCTTGGGAATTGTTGATGGTGATGGCAAAAGAAATTTTTATTGGAAACTGTAACGTCAGGCACTGAATTGTTTCTGGGGGCCACCCGCATGTCGATTTTGATATGAATCGGCCTCATAGCCTATCCCCTATAAATTTCACAGTTTCAATAAAACACCCTAATATTTGAATAAAGTTCAATAATTCAAGTTCGATTTATGCAAATTGTGCATAAAATTGTACATAAATACAAAATCATAAAGTTAAATAAAGTTCTGTAATATTACACCTATAAATTTCCAGTTGATAGCCAATAAATTGTAAAACTTTTTTTTACCTAAAATGTCCAATAAAAAGCATAGTTCCAAATGAAATTTTCTTCAATAAACCCTTAAAAGTAGCCAATTTCAAAAATCCTTTTTGTATTTATCAATACCTCTTCCACTTGGATCTTTAAAATATTAAATGTTTTACTGATAATAAATGAAAATGTAGTTTCATGTGTTGCTATGGTTACTTGACTATGGTTGACAAAGGAAAAGTTATAAAGGTAAGCATCAGCTCAAAATTTAGCCCAACATAACTTTCTTTGTACTGATCAGATATGCATAATATATAGCCTGTGACCATCTGAAATAATGTACCTTTCAAATAGTGAAAGAATTTTTCAAATAGGTGCAGTGGTTCCAGAAATTACCCTCCACATACAAAATCCGCTCTATCTTTATATATTAGTATAGAGTATAGATTATAGAAGTATAGATACACATTGGTATCCCAAAATTAGAATAAGAGATGAAATAAAAAAAGGATTTAAAGTAAAGAATGTTTTTTAATTATTTTAAGCACCTAAAATAATATTCAAATTAATATTACGTTAGTTATTAATTAAAGTTATTTTTTTAAAAGAAAGAGATGTCCTTGAGACCGTAGTTTTATTCAAAAATAAAAAAAAGGATTTTAAATAAAGAATGTTTTTTTAAAATTATTTTAAGCATTTAAAATAGTATTCAAATTAATATTACATTAGTTATTAATTAAAGTTATTTTTTTAAAAGAAAGAGGTGTGCTTGAGACCGTAGTTTTATTAAAAAATAAAAGGATTTTAAATAAAGAATGTTTTTTAAAATTATTTTAAGCACCTAAAATAGTATTCAAATTAATATTACGTTAGTTATTAATTAAAGTTATTTTTTTAAAAGAAAGAGGTGTGCTTGAGACTGTAGTTTTATTCAAAAATAAAAAAAGGATTTTAAGTAAAGAATGTTTTTTAAAAATTATTTTAAGCACCTAAAATAGCATTCAAATTAATAGAAAAAGTAATTTTTTTAAAGAAAGAGGTGTGCTTGAGACCGTAGTTTTATTCAAAAACAAAAAAAGGATTTTAAGAAAAGAATGTTTTTTAAAAATTATTTTAAGCACCTAAAATAGTATTCAAATTAAAAGAAAAAGGTTAAGAGATGAAATAAAAATACAAAAATAAAAAAAGGATTTTAAGTAAAGAATGTTTTTTTAAAATTATTTTAAGCACCTAAAATAATATTCAAATTAATATTACGTTAGTTATTAATTAAAGTTAATTTTTTAAAAGAAAGAGGTGTGCTTGAGACCGTAGTTTTATTCAAAAATAAAAAAAGAATTTTAAGAAAAGAATGTTTTTTTAATTATTTTAAGCACCTAAAATAGTATTCAAATTAATAGAAAGACGTTAAGAGATGAAATAAAAATGCAAAAATAAAAAAAGGATTTTAAGTAAAGAATGTTTTTTTTAAATATTCAATTTTTTTAAAAATAATATTCTTAAAATAATATTCAAGTTAATATGACATTAGTTAATATTTAAAGTTAATTTTTTAAAAGAAAAAAGCGTGCCGGAGAACGGCTAGTTTCGAACCACTAACGTCAGAACAGAAGCCCACCGCGATAGCACCACGCTAACGATCGTTGAAGACTTCGGCACAAAAGCGGTAGAGGACAGTAGCGGTAACAATGGAGATTGTTAGGATTAAGCCCCTAACTTTATTTCTACTGATCAGATATACATAATATATAGCCTATGTCCATCTGGAATAATGTACCTTTCAAACAGTGAAAGAATTTTTCAAATAGGTGCAGTGGTTCTGGAGATTACCCTCCACGTACAAAATCACTCTCTCTTTATATATAAGTATAGATTAAAAATTACATACTTATGACAAAACTGATACACAAAAAATAATCAAAATGAGTATGTTAAAAGAAACACAAATCTTTGGAACCATAAGCCTTAGGATGCTGAAATTTTGCATGGTGGTTGCTCTTAGACCCTAGGAGCTCGTTAAAAATATTTAAAAAAAAATTTGAATTTTAAGGGGGTTAATGGGAGCCTATTTCTCTCTCCCACCCACTCCAAAAAACACACTATATCTTTGGAACCATGAGGCCTAGGAAGCTGAAATTTCGAATAGTGGTTCCTCTTAAGCCCTAGGTGCAGACAAAGAATTTTTTTTAATTACAAATTTTAAAGGGGTTAAAAGGGAATTAATAAATTACCCCCCAGAAAAAATACTATATTTCTGGAACCATAAGGCCTAAGAAGTTGAAATTTTGAGTGGTGGTTCATCTTAAAGCCCAAATGCACACAGGGTAATTTTTTCCTTAATACGAATTTTAAGGGGGCTTAACCCACCCCCCCTGAAAAAAAAACTGCATTTCGAGAACTAAAAGGCGCAGGAAGCTGAAATTTTGAATGGTGATCCTTCTTAAGCCCTTGGTTCTTACTAAGAAATCTTTTTTTAAAAAATACAAACTTTAAGGGGGTTTAAAGGGGATTAATTTCCCCCGAAAAAGTATTATATTTATGGAACTATAAGGTCTAGGAAGCTGAAATTTTGAATGGTAGTTTCTCTTAAGCCCGAAGTGCACACAAAGAAATCTTTTTAAAAAATACAAAATAAGGGGGTTTAATTCTCCCCCCCCCAAAAAAAACTGCATTTCTAGAACCATAACATGTAGGTAGCTAAAACAAATTTGGAAAATATTCATAAAAGATAAGAGGGAAAAAAGCAAATTTTAGCAAACTACTTTTAGAATCAATGAACTGTGGATTATGGGTTTGTATTAACTTTGCATAATAACAATAATAAATGTCTACACTTGTTTCTGCCAAATATCATGTGACTAAAACTTCATATTGAAATATTGATATGTATTTGTATTTCATTTAGGTAAAAAATAACAAAAATTTGAATTTAAAAAAAGGACCATGTTTTCAAAATGATAAGCTCTCTCTATTTTTTTTTGAATGAGGAAACACTTGTCACCAGACATTTGCCTATATGTACACTGCGAGACTGCTGGCCATTCATTTAAGGGGACACTGTATAAGGGGCTAGCACTACCCCCTACAAGCCAGTCCCGTAATTTAGAACTGAGTCAAGTGACGAGACCGGTACACTTCACCCTGCACCTCCAGAGGTAAATTTGAGAACGTGGAGGACATTGCAGCCACGACAGATTTTTCGTACAACAGTATACACGGCGGTGGATTTGTCAGAGACGGACATCGAACCAGTGACGTTCAGATCACTGACTCGCTGGTGGCCCACTTTGTCAACTGGGCCACCACACCTGATAAGCTCTATGTTAAAACATCGAAAACTATAAACTTTAAATACTTATACAAAATTAAAATAGTCAAAGACAAATAAGAAGGGTGAGCCTAGACCTTGAATGATTTTTTTGTTCAATGTCTGCTGAAATACTTGAGAATGCTACTCTCGTATCATGTTCCATGTTTAGTCTTAACCGTTACATAGTTTTTTATAACAACTCATTTTGAAAACCCATTCTCACGTAGATTGGTAGAAGCAAATTGAAAAAATGCATATATCTTTGCAAGACTGTTTGACACCTTACATAAGAATGCCATTTAACATCATTTTAGCATATAAAAAATTAAATAAAAATATTAAAAATACATAATTATAGAAAATTTGAAGCATATTTTAAATTATTTGAATGATATAATTTTACTTCAAACTATCTGCGATCCCTATCATTTATTTTGTGACCCACTGCCCTAGATGCTCCCTCAGAATTTTTTTTTTTTTAAATTCAATCTTTACGGGGCTTAAATCCCTTAATTTTTAACCTTGGTAAGGGGGTTAAAAGGAGCTTAAATTCCCAAAATAAAACACTGACTGATAGATCACTGGAACCATACTTTCTAGGAAGTCAAAATTTTGTATGGTATTTCTCTTAGCCCCTAGATGAACACTAAGGAATCTTTTTAAAAAATTCAATCTTTAAGAGGGTTAAAAAATGAGATTTAATCCCCCAAAATAAAATAGTGAGTGAATGATCACTGTATCTCCAGAACCATAACCCTTGTTTCCTATAAGGCTTTAAGTGTTTACTTAATCTCTCTACAAAACACATAATTTAACGGGTTTAAAGACCAAAAAAAAAACACTGACTGACTAATCACTTTACCTTTGTAAGCAGAAGGCCTAAGGAAGCTGAAATTTTGCTTTGTGGTTCCGCTAATGCCCCAGGTTCTCAGAAAGATTTTTTAAAAATAAATTTAACCTCTATGGGTGTTGAAATAAGGGGCTAAATCCCATAAATTTTTTTAAAAATCTAAAACCCATATTTAATGTCGGATTACTGTCGTCCAATTATAGGGTGAACTTGTTTGAAGAATGACTGCACTTTACTGTTAAAGTTAATTTAATTAAACCAAATTACACAATGAATGGTAGGAATGTATTCCGTTGCAAATAACGGGTATTCAGCTAGGTTCTCATAATAAAAAAAAAATAAATAAATAAAAAGGCTCAAAACGAAACTTGTAACAAAATGTCCTGACAGCAAAAAGCAATGAATCCCAGGAGCTATACTAACAAGGATGGAAGACACATAATTGGCGCTTTACTGCCGTTTTCTCGCCAAGCGGCAAAGTTTCAGCTATAATACGTAGGTACCAAATGTTCATGTCGGGGCAACCGTATACTGAAAAAAAAAAAACCTACCTTTGTGTTATAACAGCCATATAAATAGTTTTTTCTTCCCAACATATGTTTTCTAGCTGGAGAAACTTCAATACCAACAATCTTTTGCCATTTTTCTTTAACAACTGATGATTGTTTATTATTCCTTAACATTAAAAAATAGTAAATTATGCAACTGAAACTAGTTTTATGTTGTAGGTTTGAAGAAGTGAAGACAAAAGCAAGTGAAATGCAATAAACTAACTTGTAGACTTGGGGCCTGTTCACATAGAAGTCCGGTAGCGGAAGCGTTAAAGTATTGAAATATATTTAACCAATGACAAACCTCCAAAAGATTAGCAATGAAATTTTTAACGCTCATGATTGGTTTATTTTCATCTCAGCACCATCTTTCCTTTTAAGCTTCCGCTACTGAACTCCTATGTAAACAGGTAAAAAGTTTTTATTTGTTACAATATTCAGTTAACTAAAGAAAAAATCACTCAAGTAAGATAGAAGATGTAAATAAATAGTAAACTGAACTAATACGCTAGAGAAAAAGAATTTTTTGTTTTGAACTTTTATCATATATACGTTACTTTAGAACAAATATATACAAATATACTTAAATTGTTAATATTCGGACGTTGCTGACACTGCCAACATAAAGAACAAATACCTTCACAACAAAAGAATGTATAAAAAAAAAGTCTTTTGTTCAGCATGAAATATCTATTCTTTCACTTGCCCCACTTATTTTGCCATAAGCAACTACGATTTATTGGGACCTGTGTACTCACTTGCCCCAAGTGCAGGGGCAAATTAGTAAAGCGTAAAACCAATTAATGCAATGTCTGGAGAATCTAACTATAAAGGGAATAAAAACCAAAATTGCAGATGAATTCTAAAACAAGACATTAAAAAATACTACCTTTTTTTGAGAAAAAATGAAATTACTCAAATGGAATACCATGCCATAATGTCGTAAAATTAAGTCAGCAGGAAATTTTTTTCTTCTTCCCGTTGCTCTGAGTAGGGGAGCAGGAGTAAATGTATAGTTTATATTCCCATCAGTTAAATGATTCAGAAAATCATGTAGTTTATGTTTAGCCTTTAAGAAAACTAGTAATTAACTACTCAAAAAATGAACACTGTTCAAAAAGGATATCTCCTCACCTTTACATATTAATTTACTTCTCTATAACTAAATCTATGTTCTAGGAAAATACTAATAATTAATTAAAACATGGGAGTCTTGATTTTGAGGGACAAATTAGACGAAGCTATTTCATTAATGCGATAAATGCTAAATAAAAGAACTACATCTTATGATGTTCGAGTCTGATAAAAATATATTAACTAGACAGTTATCACATTTAGCAAGCAT
The DNA here is from genome assembly GCA_907164885.2 of Dolomedes plantarius. NCBI lineage: Eukaryota > Metazoa > Arthropoda > Arachnida > Araneae > Dolomedidae > Dolomedes > Dolomedes plantarius. Next base: position 238,395,184 of record OU015491.1, on the reverse strand, counting down.
AACTGCATTAACGCAATGCTAATGCCTATCATATTGACGTTAATTAAAAAAAAACTGATTACTTTGACATGAAATCAGAAACCAAAAATTTGCACCGCTCTTTCTTTTTAACCAAAACAAACACAAAATAAAAGAGACGAAACGGACATCGGTATCACTCGAAAAATACGTAAATTAGTTTACTTGACGACAATAATCTCAAACAAAATGATCTGCTAGTCAGTAAAATTGTTGAATTTCCGATCAACGGAAATTTTATTCGACAGAGAATATAATCGAAATCGAAATGAATCATTGGGGATTGTCATGTCTTGTTAACAAATTCATATATTTCCGATCGCCTGTAAAAAGAAAAAAAATCTAATACATTTAAGTAAAACATATTCTTACTGGCAATACTTAACACATAATAATACTCACAATAATACCTTGGATAAATATTTTCCAACGACAACTCTTGTTTGTTCGATACCGTCAGTTTACATTTTTTACCACTCTCTTTAATGGGACCACTCTCACAGTCACGGCTAAACAAACAAACAAACCAAAAAAGAAAACAAAATCCTGCAGTTCTACTTATGCGGTTAATAACAAACAAAATTACTTGAAAATAATCTGCATCATGTAGATCTCATCCTATATCAAATGTACAATTTTTTTTCTCTAATTTAGAATTACTCAACTAAATCAGGATAGTAACTAGAGTGAATACGAAACTCAGCGCTCAACTCATTTGTACTCATTTGTCACTTTCGTCAGCGTAATAATATAAAGATAATATAAACATAAAATAAAGAAGCCATACCCGTACGTTTTTATGTATATTTTAACCATGAAGCTACAGAGCCATGAAGCTACTGTCTGTAGCTTCATGATTTTAACGATAGGTTCAATTTTCTGATAAATGATTTGAATTTTTTATGAAATTGCTTATATCCAACAGCTTATTTCAGGAATTTACAAATATTTGTTTATTTATTTATTTCCATATCTAAAGTGTAAGAATAATATGATTCCACTGGTTGATTTTTGGTGAAATATTTTGACATTGACATACATGGACAAAAAGTTTTCGTGAGGTTCCAAATATAGCCCAGTAGCTGGGTTCAAATAAATGGCCTTACCGAACAAAAGATCGGGTATTAGATTTTTTCCCCCTACTTGTATATCTTTAGTCCAGTAGTGAAAAACCAAGAAGTTCAGAATATATTCTCTCAGGTATGAGTTTAAAAGTATTGGCTGTTGTTTAAAACAATAATTGAAATTTTTCCCGTTGGACGTTAGCATGGGGAGCAATAGTTCTTGTCTCCAAATATAAAAGTGACGTGACACCTCGATGGCGTATATTAATCTCAGTAACAAACTGTCAGATCTCAGAAACAATCATCGAATCAGTAGTTTAATCGAATCAGTCGTTAAAGTGAATAATGACTGGTTCGATTCGTTCTGAGTTGGTTTACCAATCTGTGGAAGTCACCTGACTCTAGTGTGTTGTGTATTACTTATACAATTTTCTTGCTGTCGTTTTAAAACTTATAAAGAAATGAGTGGAAAAGATATTATAGCTGTTTTCCCTTCTCGAATGTAAGTAATTTTAGATTAATTTTTCATTGCATAATTAGAGTGAATTCTTTTTTATAATTTGCTCCTGAGTTCTAGGAAATTTCGTTAATTTATATATAAACATTGACTCCCACCAAACTATAAGAATTAAATTTAAATTCTGTTCTGCTGCTCATCTGCTCATGTTTTGGGGTGGGGCTTAAAGTCAGTAATCCCAATTTCCTATACCTTAGTCAAGGGGTAATGCTCTGACCTCTTAAATACTGCTGTTATTTCGATAACACCGTTTTGTTGGTAATCCTTTAAGCTTGTGTGGCTATCAGATGTTTAACTACGATAAAATACTTTTAAATGTTTGATTCGATCTCTTATTTTTACTAAAAGCGCAATGAAAACTTAATTTAATGTTCCCGCATAACTTCTTAATTTGCAGCAATTCATTAGTAAGTGACGCAATTCTACAACACCATTAATAAATGTTTTATTTCAGTCAATTTAATTTATTTTTTCTGTCACTATAACACGTATATAAGAACATGATCAATTTCATTAATTGTAAAATTGTACTGTGAAGTTATAGAAATATCAATACATGCCCATGCATGATATTTGCATTTGACACAGGAATTCTTGTAAGTTATCCTTGGACTTCATAATGTAACATAACAATTAAACTGAAATATTTGTCATTTTGTTCTTTCATCTTTGAAAGCTATATCTGATAAGTTTGTAAAGTAAACTTCTCTATGGAGGCCAGTAATGTGGCCAGTGAAAAAAAAACATTTTGACCAATCTTCTCTAGCCCTCTTATCTAGAGTTCAATACGGAAAAACTAAATATGTATGCATAGATATTTATAATTTATTATTAGTGATTTATAAACTAATATAATTATTTTCAGTTTTACATATAAGAGAATTAAGTAAAACTGAAAACTATAATGTACTGATGATATATAAATAACTTATATATGACAAAGATAAGCCAATTTTAAAATAAAAGCACCGCTTTAAACACTGTTATCATCATAATTACAATATGACCTGTTGACTGTTTACTGGACTATTTACAGTGTACAATTTTTTTGCTCTTAATACCATAATTTTCAGGTCTTCAATCATAAATCTTATTTTTGTTTATAGGCAGTGTTGGTCCTAAGACTAATACCTATTCAAAATATCTCATGTATTCATTACTAAACAATGTATGTGTCAATTATTATTTGTCCTGTAGATAAATGAACATTAAATAATTAGTATAATAGTAAATAATTAATATAGTGATGAGATGTATCTCAGTTGGTAAAAAAACTTTAAGTATAATAGCTAATAATAGTGTATAACCTTGTGAGCCTTTACTCTTACTTGATTCAATTAGCTGTGATCTGATTTTTGATTGCTTGACTAATACTCAGCAATTGAGAAAAATGTGCAATTTTTATGATTGTTCGATGGTAAGTTTTATTTTAATTATTTTATTTTTAAGTAATTATGTAGTACAATAATCATTGATTGTATGTTAATATTGTAATAAAAGTGGTTGGTATGATATTTTCCTGTGGTTGGTGAATAATTAATATATTTAAATATTAAACTTTTACGAGTGTTTTATTTTTATTCTTTTCTCTTAAAAGTAAATTTTTGCTATATGCTATCCTTTTCCCAATATTTAAGCTGATCTGGTCTTTCCACAACTTGTAGCTTGATATTTTGTTGTTGCCAAGGCATACTGGTTCCCATAGTGTTCATTGGAAGTCTGGAATTTTGATGAGAGTTGCAGAGTTTTTTGCAGAGCAGCGAGCAAAAACCAACCAAGCAGGAATTAATTTTGGTTACCTGCCACTCTCACAAGTTTTATCAAATTTAATTGCACTATGATTGATTTATCTGTATTGAAATTTAGAGGAGATTGTATTCTCATTGGGAAATTTGCCTATAGGCTTTGTAAACTGTTGATCATATAATGTTCGAATAAATCTTGTTATTTTTTGTCATGTTTCTCACTGCCTCTCCATTTTTTAAAATTCCTTCTTAGCTTTTCTTTATAGGTAAATTTTTATTTCAGGTTTCGTTTTAAGAAATGTAAATTAGATTAATTTTAGTTGTTTTTTCTCGATTCCTAACCTCCACAATAAATGCATCATATAATCTAATCAGGTTATTTTTATACTGCATTAATTTTTGATTTTACACAACGCTTTGTGCTTTACTATGATAAAAGTAATTAGTAATTTTAATTCCCCTAACTTAAATTTGTTACTACAATATAGTAAAATTTCTTATTACCATAGAAAACTTATAGCCAGAATATATGAAGGAAAGTACCACCTTGTATACGTTAATCTAAATAACAAAATTTACATTGTAAACTTACTGTAATTTAATTATAAGATGACATCTATTTATGCTTCACAAATGGACATCCTTGTTTAGAGAATTAAAAGAAAACAGCTATTACATGGCTCTTTCAGGTCAAACAATTTTTGAGACATTAAAAAAATTATTAAACTGCTTTTATTAACTGATATAATAAGGTTTAGAGTATGAATTTTGTGTTATTGAAACTGCTGGTTAATCAAAAACCTTTGAGCTCCAGCAAAATTTCTTAACTTTCCATTAAAATCTATGTATAGTACTTATGAAACCACTTTTTGTTAACTCTCAGTACTTTATTTCTCAGTGTGTTTTTTCATTAAATTTTCATTTGTATATATATAATATGGTAATGTATAGATTTTATAATTTGATTTTGGGTATTTTTCTCTCTATTAAAAGGCTGGAGCTGCTAAACAAAAATTGTTGCACTTGTAATAGTGATTCTGTTATAAGATATTCTTTATAACTTATATGCTGTTGATGAAATTTATTCCCTATGAACAGATAGTAAATCACTGTTAACCTAAATATATTTGAATTATATGTGTGTTCTCAAAAGAATTCGAATACTAATGAAGTACTTAAAATTTATAATTTCGCTTTTAACACTTATACTCTTAAGTTTAAGAGGTAAAAGTGGAAATAATCCTGGATATTGCAATTTTATTTTTAATATTTTTATTCTGGTGTTTGATTACTATTAATCTTGAAATCAAATATTGAAACTGTTTATTTGCAAGAAATTTTTTTTGAAAATGCATTTATTAGAATCAAGAATTAAGTGTAATGTTTAGAATATCATCAACTGTAAAACCTTAAAAAATTATGATAAACTTCTAAAGATCTTTAATGTTTAGCTTAAGATCAAAATGAGAATGGGGTTTTAATGGAAGAACTTGTTGACTTTGTTACAGATAAATAGGAACAGTTGTTATATAATAGTTAAGAGATTTTGTGAGACTTACCAGTGTTCAGGGAAACAATAAGATGAGGACTGTCATCATTTTGTGTTCTAATTATTAATATTTTCATATTGTATGTGTCGTAGCCATTCATAAAAAATGTTTATTTTTAATAATATTTTATTTTTAGGGCAATGACAGTCATGAAAGGACGTTTAAAAGCTGCCCAGAAAGGACATGGTCTTTTGAAAAAAAAAGCAGATGCATTACAACTTAGATTTCGTCAGATACTAAAAAAAATTGTTGAGGTAATTTTCTTAAAATCTTTGTAACCAAAGTTTGCTCGTATATGTTCATTACATGAAAAAGTGATTGGTTTATAAGTGATATTGTCATTAAAAATTTATGGTGGTATTATTCTTGACAGCCTTGTTAGTTTGTTTAATTAAAAAAATTAAATTATTTTAGTATTATATATAAAATTTTTAGTTTGACAATAATGAAGTAATTCAAATTAAAATGTTATACAGTTATGAGTCACCTGTATATAGTAAACTCCATTTTGTTTACAAAATGAGGAAGTAATATTTGTGACTCTGGGGATTTTTGATTTTAAATTCAATGGTTCTTAAAACTCCAAACTTAAAAAAAAATCAGTATTTACTTTATCAATAAGATTATACAAACTTTTTTCCAGATGATTTTTCTATAATGAATGTCATGCTAACATAATACTCTTTTATTCTTCTTTGTCGATAATTTCTTACAAGTGTTACTCTCATAACTAATTAGTTCTTGCTATAAAATACCTCCTGAGTTATATCATACTTTTGGGATTTACAAAATATTCATGAGAATTATATACTGAGACAATTTGTTTATAACTTTTTTCAGCCATACTGAAAAGGATATTACTGTTAGAAACCATAGTTATTGTAGCTTATAACTAAAATTTCATGTCCCATGATCAGTGACAACTGACATCTAAATTAAGAATACTATGTTTTTATAACAGAAACTAACTTTTTTATTTTTAATTTATATTCACAATACAGAGAAGTTCAATAAATAAATAACAAGCCAATAAATAACAGTATTAGAGCATAATATTTCGGAAATAAAATTACAGTCAGTGAATAGCTTTATATAAGCTTCTTATTTATTGACAATAAGCAGACTGAATTTGCCTTGCAGTTGTAAAAAGGGCTAGGGGTACATGAAAAATCTCTGTTTATTAAAGTGATTATTCTTTCATGAAATCTATTATTCCTCTCATCTCTTCAAAACATGCTCTCTATTTTTTACAGATATTGCCAAGTAATCGTCATACAGTAATAGCTCACATTGAAATATTTATGTTCAATGTTTTTATGTAAATTTTTGTTTGGATGTAAGAACATTGTGTATTCCATCAGAGTATAAGCAATATTAGGTCATTTGAGTTATCCTATTTTCCGTATTGGAGGGAGAGTTTATTTTGGGTTTGTTATTGCATATTGAATCAATTGGCCTTTGAAAAATGTGTTAAAACTAGGGTTTCGATTTTTAGCAATTTTTTTAAAACCCGGGTTTGATGGGTTTTTTTAATTTAAAACCCGAGTTTTCAATATATTTATTTATATATATATATGTGTGTGTATACATACATATATTTATATATATTTATATATATATATATGTGTGTTTATACATACATATATTTATATATATTTATATATATATATGTGTGTGTATACATACATTTGCAAAGTTTTTGTTCGTTTTGTCTAGTTTTCTATTCAAAATTATTGGTTTTCATATAGTTGCATGAAAATACTTATTTATGAACCATTTTGTAGACAAAATCCCTTATGGGTGATGTTATGAAAGAAGCAGCTTTTTCACTGGCAGAAGCAAAGTTTACTACTGGGGATTTTAACCATATTGTTCTCCAAAATGTAACCAAAGCACAGATAAAAGTTAGAAGCAAGAAAGATAATGTCGCTGGTTTGTAATATTTCATTAATTTGTTAGCTCATTCATTAATTTGTTATATTTCAGTGTTTTGTTGAATCATACATAACATCATCTGCCATTGAACTTTTCTGTACAAAATTTCTGAAATAGTAATTTTTATAAATCATTAAGAATATTTTATACATTTTTTAAGATCTTATTTTATTTTTACTTGAGTTTAGTTTTATATCAAAGTGAATATAGAATTTATTAAATCATGAAAAACATTTTCTTTGATACAGTTAAAATTCTTTATTTATAAATGTTGGCATTCTTAAAAATAGCTGCCTACTTTTGTAGGATAAGAAACTATATTGCTTTAAAATAATGATGCACCTAATATCTTTGCATTTTCAATCAATTTGATTGCAGCTCATGAAATAACTTATTTGTGGCACAAAAGAAATTATAAAGATCCTTTGGTTCTCCTGTTATTATTGTTCTTAATATAATTTTGATTTGTCATTCAGTCTGTCCAATTGATCTAATTACTTTTTTCTCACCTACATAATTAATATCTGAAAAATTTGCAGTCAATTTGGAAGTCAAATCCAAGAAGTCAGACTTTGAGCTATGTTCGTTATGTACTATTATAACCCTGCATGTTGCATTGTTTATATTAAAATAAGCCATTCTTATATTAATTCTAAATTTGGAAGTTTGAAGCTAGATGTGAGTTATATAATTGATTTGCTCTTTCAGAAATTACCATTTTCTGAATTAACTCATAATTAATTTCTTCTGTGTATGTTTGAATTAATCCATTTCATTCATTCTATAGAGTCAAAGAGCTTATATGAAATTCTGAATGTATCATTTTAGGTGTGAATCTCCCTGTCTTTGAAAGTTTTCAGAATGGAGTAGATAGTAAGTGTAATTTTTAACCAATCAAAGTAGAAAATATTTTGAATAATTGGGATAATAAACTGTGGTCTAATATTTGTCAATTTTACAGCTTATGAGTTGGCTGGGTTAGCTAGAGGTGGACAGCAACTCGCTAAACTAAAAAAAAACTATGCCAAAGCAGTGCATTTGCTTGTGGACTTGGCATCTCTTCAGACTTCTTTTATTACTCTAGATGAAGTAATCAAAATAACAAACAGAAGAGTCAATGCTCTTGAACATGGTAAGATTCTTTGACTGTGTAAAACTCTTACTTCTCTAAAACAAGCTCTGTTGTTTGAAGTAAGATTTTTTTCTTTTTGAAATGTTCTCTTATAATTTGACGTCATTTTTAAAAGCTATTTAGTTGTTTAAAATATGCTAATTTTTAAGAGAAAAGATTATCATCTTAACTATCATATGTGTAGCTGTTCTTTGATACTGACCAATTTTCATGGTATAAGTGATCAAACTATTAGGTATTTTAAAAAAGGAAATTTATATTTCAGTGTCATGTGATATTGTAGAACTACTTTAAATTATCAGCCGTTATATATAATTGTAGAGAATTACTAGATTCAGATTCCCTTTAATGCATTCATTCACATCAATGTTTTAATGTTTCATGATCTGAAACAATTCAACATGTAATAATTTTTAAAGTAAAATTATGTCTGCTTTTGTTCAATATAGATTCAAAGCTGTTTCGTTTTAGTATAATGTAATGGTAGTATAATGTTTAGTATAATGTACTGATTGCATCAAAGTTTTAATTTAATTTAGCTTTCTCACCAATCTTTATTTTAATGTGATTTATTTTTCCCCGTAGTTGTCATTCCAAAAATAGAAAGAACAATTGCTTATATTACATCTGAATTGGATGAGAGGGAAAGAGAAGAATTTTTTAGGTAATTTTTTTATCTATTTTTCAGTCATCAGAATATTAGTGATAGAGCACACAGCTTCTTAATTTCTTCAATGATTATTTAAAAGGGTGGCAACCAGTTTTTAACCAATTAATAGTTCATCATCAGCCTGAGGAGAATTAGGTGTGATTGTTTGTGTGTCTAATTCACACACTCTTGTTATCTGAAATATTGTCATGGTACAAAAGATTTTGTACATAGCTTAATGACTTTCAAATGTGTGATAAAATGTATTTTTAAGTAACCTATAGGAAGTGCATATCCATATATTGAGAAGAAAGAAAGAAATTAACCATAATGGAGATAACATAAGTTTCTGGATAGTGCAAAGCAAGCCACAAAAGTTTGTTGAAATAAGAGTTCTATATGTTTAATGGTGGGTGTATACAGAATAGAAACACAATTTTCTGCTTTCAAATGAAATTACATTTTTCACGATTTGTGTGTCTGGGGGAGTAAATTCATTTTAAGATTGACTCCTATCTCTTATTCCCCCTAGCTGTTTGAAATATATACAGGAAATGGTATGAAACTCGCACTTTATGCTTTATTGTTATTATGGTACTTTTTATTACTTAAAAATTAACCTCCTCTATTTTCTTGCATGACTCAGTATGAGTCATTTCTTTCACTACTAAAAAATTGGTCTCTTTTGATAACTGTTGACTTTAGTGACATTTTTCAACATTTTAGTCTAAATTTTGAAATTTTTTGTTTTGGGGGCAGAATCTACCATTTTAGATTTTTTTTTTCCTCACTCATGCATGATGATGACATTTTTAAAGTAGAAATCTTTTTTCTCACCAACATATTAGAGCAAAATTTTTAAAAAATTACTTTAAAAAAATATTTTTTATTGAATCTAAAAACAGTCATTTTAGCCAAAACAATAAAAAAACAATAGGCACTAATAGTTCATTATAGCAGTGATGTGTAAACCATAAAGCTTGTGAAAGAGGAAACATGGTGTTGATTTCCCTGGCTCACAAACTTTAATGGCCCCACTATAGAGACATGTTTTTGTTGCATGAACTGTCAAACCTATTATTAACAAGCAGTTAGGAAATAAAATGATCACATGGAAAATAAATGCATAAAATTAGGGCATTTGCTCTGAAAAAATCAGTGAATTTCCATGGAAAAGCATATTTAGCTGATTTGCATCATAATTTTTTTGTTATATTTCAGGAAATAGCTCCATGAACAACTAAAATGTTTCCTTTTTATGAACTGTTACTTTTTCATCAGTAGCACTTTATTCTTTTCGAAACCGAAATTCCTGCATGTTTTATAAAATGTTGTGGACAACTTTTTATTCATTACTTAATGTTTTATAAAAAGTATTCACTCTTTTTTGTAAAAAAAAGTTTTGCAAGATTGATCATCTGCATTTAAATATAATATGAATTTTAATTCTTTTCATATATTTAAAAAAATTTAATAAGTTTGAAAATATTTTTGCATAATGAATCCGAAGAAAATGTGCATGACCACTATGCAGGGCTACAAAATTTTGAATTGAATGTGTTCCATCATTTGAATGAGAAATTTATTTCATTAATAGAATTTCTGGTACATTTCTATGTTATATACATTGCAAAATCGATAGGACCCATTAGCATTGAAATTTTATAAACATTTTTCAATAATTCATGTGCCTTATATAATGTCTGTTAGTATTTGAAGTTTTTAGCTCCCAAATAAACAGAATGTGTAAATTTTCATTAATTTAGCAGTGTTCTGTGATGAGAGTAAAATGTACTGATTTTTTTTAAATAGTAAAATAATATTGAATGATATAAATTTTGGTTCTAAATTAAAGACATAAGTGAAACTATTTTTTCTTTATCTAACTAAATGAGTTCATAAGGTAGTATGAGATTTGGAGGGAAGTGAGTATTCCTGGTTAATGTATCAATAATGCCCATGGCCTCCAAATTTCGATTCATTTGCTATAGCATCACAAACAGATATTTATATTTCTGGGATGTCTTCAAGAATTTATGTGCCAGAAATCTGGAAGTCACATCTAGTAAACCAAGTTTTAATAATGCCTCTTTTTGTTCCTATCTAGTAAATATTATTTTCCACCTTAAGAATTTTCCCATTTAAATTGAGCAGTCTAAAGGGTCATGGTCTACTTAAGGGATATTTTACAAATTAGTCTCCCACTAAAACCAATTTCAATTTCTTTCCACTAGTTTGTCAATTTTTCCGCTGCTCTCTTCTGGCCTTTGTGTGCTTTTTGACACTCTGTCACTATATTTTTCATTTCTGTTGCAAAATTTATAGGGATAAACAAAATTATTCTCCTCAGAGGTTGGTGCATTGCTTTGGCAACAAGTTATGTGAATCTTCATAGAACATGAAGACAGGGCTGTCCAGAGTCTTTACAGTGCCTGGGGCAAACTTCTGTTGGGGGCCCCAAGAAATCTGATTAATCAAAAAAATTTTTTTTTTTTTTTTTTTTTGGGGGGGGGGGGCTTTTTCAGGAGATTATATTGAATTTTGAAGTACGGTACAAGTTTCAGAATTTTCTTTTGCAGGAAATCTAATAAATAAATTTTAAAAAATTTTGGGGGGGGCCTGGGGCAAAGTGCCCCAGTTGCCCCCCCTCCCCTCTCTGGACGGCCCTGCATGAAGAGCACAATACAAAAGATGTTTGACTTAAATTGCATGAACAAATAGAACACATATCTTGTTCAAGTTATCGACTTGATTTTTTCCTTTTTGCCATTTCTCTTTCTTTGTAACCATCTTTAAACCATTCTAAATCTTCTTCACTGTCAAAATTATCTAATATTGTTGGTAGAATATTCGTAATAAATAATGTTAAAATGTATGAGGGAGAGTCCAACAGTTTGTCTTTTTAGTAATTTGTTTATTACAATTATTTAATAATAATAATACAATTGTTTAATAATAATAATAATAATACAGGGTGTTTCATATTGAATAGGACAAAAGGAAAGCATACCTGTGAACGTTGTAATCACTTTATTTTAATAAATCAAATTTACAGTGAAACTGTCTCTTCCTTAGAAAGTTGCCGATAATTTTCTAATTAGCCTACGACAAATCCATTTTTTCATTTTAGTGAACATTTCAGTCTTTAATCTGTGCTTTTGGAAAGACAGGTGGTGATTAAGCACACTTAAGCCATCTAGTGAACAGAGTGCATTTTAATCTAAATATGATGGGTCTCCATTTCCCAATATTTCCTGTAGTTTCCCTATTTTGTAATATGACCTCTTAATTAAGCATTTTATCCTTCTTTGGACTCATTGCATTACCATAATAAAATTCCCCATAAATCTTTATAATCCAATATTTTCCAAAGGTGAAATTTTTTTAAAAAGAATATGCAATATCGGGAACTACTACCTGTAAAATTTGTTAGCATAGAAATATGTTGTATTTGCAGTTTATTTGAAACATGTCAAAATCATTGTTCAAATTTACCTAGGTTTTATTTTTATTCTTGTATACTCATTTTCTGATGAACATTAAAACTGCTTTAAATGCTATTGTATTGCTCATGTAGAGGCATGTGACTTATCACTACCAAGTGTGTTCTCTTTCTGGATGGACATATTTTGGGAATATGTCATTCCCATTGATGTGATTTATCAAAGTTAACCACCAATAATAAAGTCCTTTTCCTATTAATAGTAGGTCCTGGTCTAATGAGCCCTCGTATAGCAAAAACTGACCACAGTGCTGTCAGCCAACCTTTTCTTAATATCTTTCATCTTTGGGTCAGATGCATTTAGGAATACAGTGGTACCTTGACTTACGAGTTTTTCGAGATACAAGCATTCTCTTGGTAGATTTTTTGCTTCAAGTTACGAGCTAAAATTCGGGTTATGAGCAGACATCAGATATCCCACCGCTAGATTGAGCAGCGAATGCCATGTTATGTGCTCATCAATGAGAACACAAGAAGCATATAATTTTTACAACCTTTATGTCCAATTATTATACAAATGAATACATATTATTCTGAGACTACTAGTCAGTCTTAAACTGAGAGATTAACACTCAACAATTGCCACCCGGGGCAGCTTGCTCTGCCTAAACTTGAGTCGCTTTTTGAAACTGAACAGCGCCCAAACTCTCTCGCAGAGAGATAGCTTCAGATCCCTCACCCACACTGGAACTCCCCATGAAGGCTAGGGAATGGGATGACCTTGGTCCTACGATTGCAAGTTCTCCCCCTTCTACGGATTCTGAGAAAACGTTCTTTGGATTTTCAGAAAGAAGAATCTGGACATTACAGCCACAGTGAACGATGCAACAATCGTCCAGCTTCCGTGTCTCACTCGTTCACTTTAAAAGAGTAGCTGGTAATAAAAGCGAAAGTGAGGAAAGCGGGGCGAAAAGGTCACAATTCAACGAATAAGATTTAATTTTTCAGTTCAGCCTTTCTCCTCCTCTTCCATCAGCATCTTCAAGTCTGATCTCCAAGGTAAATGTTGTACATTACACTTAATAAAACAAATTTATTGCAGTACATTTTATTGTATTGCGTTTTTATACAATGTTTGCCGTTGATAAGCATGTTTTTCTTATTTTAAAACATGTAACAAAAAATTGTGGTGTTTTGGGGGAGCCCGGAACGAATTAATGGCCTTTCCATTCATTTCAATGGGGAAAATTTATTCAAGATACGAGTATTTTGAGTTACGAGCTCCGTCATGGAACAAATTAAACTCGTAAGTCGAGGTACCACTGTACAGAGAATGAGATTATGTTATAGATTTTTGAAACGATCATTTTGATGTGTTCCCTTTCAAGATCTTGTAACTTTAATTTTCTTTTGAAATTTAGGCTGAAAAAAATCCAAGGTAAGAAAAAGGCAATGAGAGCTGAAAATGACAAACGAAGAGAAGAGTTAAAGGCATCTGGAGTCGATGTGGATGCTGCTCCAAACTTATTGCAGGAAGAGGATGATGATGTTTTATTCTAATCTATTGCTCATTTTTGGATAGTCCTTGTTTGTTTGTTAAGATATAATGTGGGTAATAAGAAAGAGCTGTATAATCAAGACATATATATATATTGGAAAATGTTGGATTTCAACAGCTTTAAGAATATTTGGAATAATTGTTTATTCAATGTCACAAAGATGTAACTAATGAGAATAGCAAGATAATTTTTTTTCCTCACATACATAGAAAAATTTTGAAATGTACTTTTAATGTGAATGGTATTAATCATTATGAAGGGAATATTTTTGTTGATTTTGAAAAATTAAAATCATCCGTTTGACAGCTGTACATTTTACTTTATTTTAAAATATTTTGTGATATTCATTCCTGTGCTCTGGTGCGATTAGTATAACACTGTCTTAGAGAAATGGCTTCAAGGTTATTATTTATTATATAGAATAATATAGAAGCACAAGTCTGTTTTGAGGTATATAGTCATGTAATAAATTTCAATGTTATATATACATAAAAATGAATAATTATTCCCCATACATGAGGGAAAAATTATTTTGATTGTCAAAATCATATAATAGTTTAATTTTACTGTCACATGTATATAAAACAGCACTCTTCCAATGATATGAAAATAGAATTGGCTGCTGTTCTGTATTGTTTTATTTTTTATCTCCTATCAATGAATGTTATATGCTGATCATAGTTGTAAAATATATATATATATATTAAAGCTTGTTCCTTGTTTAATGATGTCATATTAATGAATAAGCACTTAGGATGAAATTGTTTTTTAATCACATTTTTATTAAAACACTTGTTGATTGTTTACAGAAAATTCCAATTTGAATTCATTCATAAATATGTTCAAAATGCCACTCTATTAGTTATGTAAATGGGGCATAAAACACAGTTTTATAATAAACATAGTTTACTTTCTGATATGGATCCCTGCTTGTAGAGAGATCTCTGATTCAATAAGCATTCATGTGAAGTCGGAATCACCTTTGGATAAGTTCATGATTGTTTTTAAGTTTATTACCTTAAATGCCAAAAAGTATTTCCTTTGATCCATTCAAAATGAAGTGATGCCATTGCATCCACCTAACTTCTGCATCAATGGGCTCTCTAAAACTCTTCATCTGATGATTCTGCCAGTAACCTTGCTCGGTCTGATGGTCGTAAATTCTTCACTGAATCCTATAGAAAATGATCTTTGAAATGTGGGTTTATCGCAATTTTTAGATTGACAATACTATAACATTTTAGTAAATGGGTTATAATGGTTTTATGCTTCCGGAGGATCCTTCTTGTCTTCGCATTAATGACATTGGTGTTACTTTTTAAGATGTGTTGTTTAAGTTTGAAACTTTCTGTTAACGGTTCAAGTATATCTATATACAGGGTAATTCAAAATGAATATAGCGATTACAAATGGCTATAACTATTTAATCAAAAAGAATTTATCAATAAGAATTACACAGAATGTAAAGGGAAGTTCAAAATTTTGTTTACATACTTTATGAATGTTCTATGCAATTTCCCTTGGTCACACGGACAACATCTATGTGGTAGTCCATTTCACGCCATACATTCTGAAGAATATCTGGAGTCACCAACGCAAGTGCATTAGAAATTTGCATTTTGAGTTCTGGAATTGTTTTCAGCAAAGGAAGCACATACACAAGGTCTTTTACATGACTCCATAGAAAGAAACGCAGGGTGTCAAGTCCGGAGATATAGGTGACCACATCTCCAGTTGGACCGAGCCAACGTTTTGGAAGATGTTGGTTTGAAAATGTGTGAACCTCCATACCCCAATGTTGGGTTGTTCCCTCTTGCTCAAAGATGTAATTCATACAGCTAGATACAAATTTCACAGATTACATCTTTCAGCAAGATATATAACATATTACATCGGAAAACCTTGATCTATTGTTTTTATGGGGACCTATAATAATTTGGATGAGATAAGGTAACAGGATTATCATGGATATATCCTATCCTCCCTCATGAAATCAATTCACGCTTTAGCATACTCATAGATGAAATTACTTGTGCATCAATAGGCCTATTGAGCAATTCAATGAGCTCTTTCTAGCTACTTCAGGCTCTGTTTTCCTAGTTTAAGGCTGCTGTGTACTAACCCTATTAGATCTCCCACCTCAGTGTTAATCTAAGGAGAAAATATGTCCAAGGATTGCCAACTTGGATTGTAAGATTTTTATTTTTAAATTGTACTCCGCCATAGAGAAAGAAATTTTACACCTTGGGGCATTTTTTTTTTTAAATTGCAAATATTTTAAAATTTAATTTATTCAGGGCCAAAATCTGGTCTTGTGTGTTCTAAATGCTCCTCAATTCCTTTGGTGGATGCAATTTATAAAATGAATCCTGTCGCAAGGTGCAGAAAAGTTCAGGCTATCTGAAAATACCATTTTCATTGGAAGATCAGCATTTATGTAGCTGTCAATAGTAGACACATTTTCTCTATAGGTTAATATTGAGGTGAGCGAATCGAGTAGGGTCAGTACACAACAGCCGTAATGCCTGTCATTCAATGTTAGACACTTTTTTTCTTTATCTTTATAAAAGTTCAACATTTTATTCTCTGTAATAGATTTTTCAATTTCTCTTTCTATAAATTAATTCATTGGTATTAATTTATAGAAAGCCCCATAAACTTAGATTCAAAAGTTGAAAAAGCTTTGTAGCAGACTCAATGACATGTAAACTTAAGAATTTGTAAAATGTAGCCCTTGAAAGTAAGTTCTTAGATAACTTAAAATTTGTAAATTTATTCAATTAATCACTAATATGTTCTTAATTCATATATTTGTTAATTTAAGCTTAATGTTTTAATGCTGTCATTCCAGATTTGATGAATTGGTGTCTGTTGCTTGCTGACTTTGAACAGAAATTTGTAATGGGAGCAGATCAAACTGAAACCCGTTTTTGTGTACTTTTTTTGTTTTGTTTTGTGTGGTATATGTAAAAAAAAATCCATAAAAATACATAATAGGAACCAGGGGCGGCTCCAGACCAGATTTTTTTTTTTTTTTTTTTTTGGGGGGGGGGGGGCAATCTTAGGCTTTTTTATATATATATATATAAGAAATAAACATCGTCTCATTTTAAATTTAAACTCATTTAGTATTAGGTCTACAATTATATAATTTTAGGCTATGGAAAAAAAATGTGCCTGGCTTTTTTTTTTTGAGTGGGGCAATTGCCCCTATTGCCCCCCCCCCCCTGGAGCCACCAATGATAGGAATAAAAAGTAAGAAATTAACTACATTAAGAAATCAATAGGAATTTAAGGGTTTTTTTTTGGGGGGGGGGGGGCACTCTCTATTTACCACACAAAAACAGGTTTGAGTGTAGTCGCATAATTTCATTCGTTTCTTACAGTCAGCTTTTATACCAATAAATCTTAACTTTTCCAAATTGGGTATTTTATAGCTTCTATTCCATATTTGTAGTGTTGAGTTGCTTGAAAAAAATCCACTTAGGAACTCAAAAATATTTAATTGAAATGGAGTTATATTTTGTGACAGAATTTTTAAAATAGGTAAATTAAATGATCGATTATAAATTCTAGTCCTATATTTAAGATCTTAATTGAAGATAAAACAAAATAGACACATTTAGAAGCCTTTTGCTGGACAGGAAAACAATCATCGGGAAAAAATTGGAGACGTTGATTGCAAGCATAATTTTCTTAATTGTCTGAACCAGCCAGATTTGCTTCTGTAGCGATTTGATTAAATTATTTCTGCTATAAAATACTGAACTCTATAGAAATTAACCTTTTCAAACATTCATTATAAAATGGTTGATATCCCAATATAAAGTTGTTGAAATATTTTCTCGCACTCCAGGTTAGTCAACGCAAATTTTGCAGATAAAATGCACCTAGTTTTAAATTTTACATGTATTAATTAGAATGTCTAATGTCTGAGAAAATTTTTATCTGGGAGATGTCCACAGTTGAGTCAACCTGGCTCTCTTGGTGCCACCTCCATTTTGTTTGAGCAGTTTATATTTTTTTAATCACAGTTTAAAAGAGGAACTGTATTTGCTCTAGGGATGTGACATCGATTTATTGAAGCCAATGTTTTTTAACATTGATGTTTTGTGCTCGATGTTTTATGTTATCTCGATTTTTTTTTTAAAAAATGAAAAAGTACCATAATAAAAAAAAAAAATTACTGCATAATTTTCGCACTTCAGTAAATGTAAGTCTGAATTCTGAAAAGGACGAATACAAAAGGGGGAACGATTTCCTTAGCAAACGGACAATGGCAATCAACGACCAATGAACCAACCAGAGCGCTTGGAATGTTCCTGACACTCAGAACCTTCCATGGGGTTTTATTTTATAAATAGTATATACAACTAGAGCAGCCATTAAGTTTTGGTTTTGATCTGGTTTTATATAAGTTAACGTTAATATTATTAGTAAGATGTCTCAAAAAAGTACCGTTTGGTAATATTTTTGCAAAACCTCTTGGCGAAATGCAATATTTGCCTAAAGTCCCTCAAAACTTCTGGCAATACCACGAATTTATCTGGACATTAGAAGGCAAAGCATGGCGATATTTACAACGAGAATTTTGAGTCATCAATGTAGCCCAAGGCAAAAGCAACCAAGTTTTTGTTATTTGTGTCAGCCCAATCACAGAGTAAAATTAAATCACGCTCACCCCACGACTAACTGAAGTAACATTAATGTTAGAGGTTACTAGACCAGTTTTAAAAAATGGATGTTCTAAAACATCGATGTTTGAAAACATCGATGGTTTTTGGGCGATGTTTTATTAGCATCGATGTTTTAATATTGAATATCGATGTCGCATCCCTAAGTCCCTCCTTAGGATTTGTAGGAGTGCAAAGAGCTGTCGTCTCCTGCCCAATAACATCTCTTCGTGATTGCAGCTTTCACTGCATCGAGCAGCAACAAACTTGTTTGCTCGTGCTCAGCCCAGAAACAAAACATATTGACCCCGGCATTTCTGCCCATTTGAATTTGAAACTTTGCTTTCGCAGCAGAAGTCCATACTCACCGGTAGTGGTTTCCTACGCAGCCTTCTACGCATGCATCTCCGTCTTAGACATCTACAGGTAGCTAGAGTAAGTATGACAGTGGTTGCAAACACGACGCCGGCCGCAACTGGCACCACAATGCTGAGAGTGTAGGTGTCACTCTAGAAAACAAAATGGCTTCTTTTACAGCAACAAACAGAATACTAATTTTAATTGCAATATGGGAACTCATCATATTTTCAGTGGCAGTAGTACGCAAACTGGGGGTCGCGGATTTTAATTATTAATTCTATCGGAAATAAT
>OU015491.1:238228952-238376149 GCA_907164885.2 Dolomedes plantarius | reverse complement strand
TTAAAAGTTGGTTTTTTCTCTCTTTTTCAAACTGTGAAACTGAAGATTCCATTTATGTTTGTAGCCTTAACATAGTTTTTAACTATGATATGATCCATAACAAAAATTTGATGCTATGTTTTTTTTCCTCCTTTTATTTATATTATATTTATTTTTCTCATTGTATAACTTTGGAATACTACTCAAACATCAATTCTATTGTTATTCAATTAATAAAAAATCATAATATTTCATATTTTAAGAACCGCCCGGCAGTCAATGCGCCCAGGAGGACCCTAACTGAATTCAAAGCACGCTACGCCTATGAGATCATCATTCCATATCCAGAACAGAATCGAAATGAATAAACAACCTGTAGTAGAAAGAGAGAGGCGAGGAGTTGTTTGAATATTTAAGTTGTGATATGTCACTGAATATCGAAATGGATCGATCCATCGAAAAAAAATTCCAGGTACTCTCTTCTAACGAAACTACCACGGGTTATTAACGTAATAATACTTATCGTTGCTTACCTCTTTTGTATGTATATATGTATGTATGTGTTATGTATATATGTATCTATATATATGTGCGTATGTATATATATACATACACTGAGTGGCCACGTTATTATGACCTGACAGTTTTATGCAAATGAGCCATTGCGTCACAGTGTTGCCGCTAGAGGGCGAGATAGCTATAAAAAGTGAATGTAGGACAAGTGAACCACTAATTGCACTGTGTTGCATGCGAAGATATGAAAAAAAACGCGATTTAACTGAATTTGAACGCGGGATGATTGTGGGAGCTCGAAGCGTCGGAACCAGTATCAGCAACACGGCTGCACTTGTGAAGTGTTCGAGAGCAGCAGTTATACAGAGAGTGGAATACCAAGCAGAAAACCGGGTCTCAACGTCAAGCTTGTGGTCGTCACAGGCTACTGAATGCTCGGTCTGAAGGGAGACTTGCCAGAGACAAAAGAGCAACAATACGTCAAATAGCGGGATCAAGGAGCAACTGCGAACGTCTTTGAACGAACTGTTCGCCGCACATTACACCGTATGGGCTATGGAAGCCGACGACCTGCTCGAAAGCCTCTACTGTATACCTTGAACAAGGGCAGACGTCTCCAGTTCGCAAGTGAGCCAGGGCCCGATTTAGAAAATTCTGGACTATAGGCACAACTTGAGAAGGGGGCCCCCTAATACTGATGTGAGCTTAAAATTTCCAAAATTGACACACAAAAAGAATAATGTGAAAGTACCATTTTACCAAGAATTGGCTATTTGAAGCGTAGAAGCCTAGAACATTATCATATAACAAAAAGCAATAGAACATATTAACTTCACCATTATAACACCAATACAATGCAACCAGAAAAACTTATTAATCTCTTATATACACTACTAGCTGAATACCCGTGCTTCGCTACGGAGTACATTTTAGGATAATTAGAATGAAAAAATAATGAAATTGCTCTGTGGAGGATTTCCTTATAAACAATATTTTTTGTTTCTTCATTGGGCGGAACTAATTTTACCAGGCTCGTCCGCGAACTTACGCGTTAAGTTCAAGTATTCATCTCAAGTAAAATATCCAGGCATGTTTCAAGAAAGACTTCAAAGCTTGATATTTTAGAGTTTTAATCCATGTTACAACATTTTCAAAATTTAATACATAAAAAGAAAATGAAATTAATTTCTAAAGATTCATCACGCGTCATGAGCTCGAGTCAATGAGCTCGAGTGAACATGATGCCAAGAGTCAAAGTAAAAATAAAAAGATATCAAAAAGTTCACGTGACTCTCTGCCCTTGAACACATCCGGACATGCGCGTGAGAGAGATGAATTCCCAACAATATCCATAAGATTCTTGCTTTAAAATGTAAGGAACACGAATACCTAAAAACCGATTTCAGGATTTTTCAAAATTCGGCCCCAAGGGGAGGGGAAGGTGGGGCTAAACGTGTTTTTACGTGTTTTTCACATATACCTTCATATCTCAAAGTAGGAAACGGATATATTTCTTTTATACGCATATTAATAAATTAAACTGTTTTAGAATTTCTTCTATATTACTTTGTACTCGATATGATTACTCGATCTTATATATTTGTTTGTAATCGATATGACTATTCGGATTAATGCTCTAGATAGCCGCTACCATCTATCGCGCCAAATACCAACTATTTACTCTTCAGTTAATTGTTTAGTATGCCGGAAAGTAATGATGGCAGCATATCATAGCTTAGTGATTCTTCATGTTAATGTTCGTCATCACATTAAAACAGTTTTTAAACATTTTATTTTATGGTTTTCATTATATGTATACATATGTGCATATGATTTCTTTTATTTTTTTTATATGTTTATTTTTTGAATTATTACATTGTTTTGTACTTTTATTTTTATGTAAGCATTTTTCTAGGAAATAAAAAGAATAAAATGCTTTCTGAGCTAAAAACTATATTATTTATAAAAAATTGAAACAGATCCAATTAAATTTGTATGGGTTTGTATCAAAATAATTGATTCGTTATACGGCTTTTCGCTTTACGGCCAACTTTTCCGGAACGTATCTAGGCCGTAAAGCGATATATGGGTGTATTATTTAACCCGGTTTTTTACATATGAAGGAATATGTGAAAAACACGTTTTGCCCCCCTTCACCCTTGGGGGACGAATTTTGAAAAATCCTGAAACTGATTTTAGGTAATCAAGTTCCTTACATTTTAAAGCAAGAATCTTAAGGATATCTGTTTTTTTTTCTTTCAGATATGAGGGAATATGGGAAAAATGCGTTTTGCCCCCTCCCCCCCTTTTGGGCCAAATTTTGAAAAATCCTGAAATTGGTTTTTAGGTATTCATGTTCCTTACATTTTAAAGCAAGAATCTTTAACATATCAATTTCCTTCTTTGAGATATGAAGGAAAACACGTTTTGCCCCCCCTCCCCCCTTGGGGGGGGGGCCGAATTTTGAAAAATCCTGGAACTGATTTTTAGGTATTCGGCTTCCTTTTATTTTAAGGTAAGAATCTTATGGATATCCGTTTCATGTGAAAAACACGTAAAATCACGTTTAGCCCCCCTCCCCCCCTTGGGGCCGAATTTTGAAAAAAATCCTGAAACTGATTTTAGGTAATCAAGTTCCTTACATTTTAAAGCAAGAATCTTTTGGATATCAATTTCCTTCTTTGAGATATGAGGGAGTATGGGAAAATACGTTTTGAGCCCTCCCCCCCATGGGGGCCGAATTTCGAAAAATCCTGAAATTGGTTTTTAGGTATTTATGTTCCTTACATTTTAAAGCAAGAATCTTATGGATATCTGTTTTCTTCTTCGAGATATGAAGGAAAATGTGATAAAACACGTAAAAACACGTTTTTTCCCCCCTCCCCCCCTTGGGGGCCTAATTTTGAAAAATCCTGAAATTGGTTTTTAGGTATTCACGTTACTTACATTTTAAAGCAAGAATGTTATGGATATCAATATCCTTCTTTGAGATATGAAGGAATATGTAAAAAACACGTTTTGCCCCCCTCCCCCCCTTGGGGGGCGAATTTTGAAAAATTGCTTCTTAAATGACGCCTTCAGCACAAAAGTAATAAGCTCCTAATATTTGATATCTGTATCTCCAATAGTTTTTGCTGGGCGTTGATACGTGTATGTATATATGTATATATAAGTCAGGACTTCTTCCTTTATAGATATAGATAACATATATATGATGAACTATACATATAACTGTACATATGATGAACCAATCAATCAAATTTGAAAGGAAATTTAAAAAAAAATCGTTTTAAAAAAAGGTATAATAAAAAAGAATTGAATTGGGAATTTTTTCTTTTAAAATAACATTTTTGGGGGCCCCTAGGCCCGGGCCTACTGGGCCTAATGGAAAATCAGGGCCTGAAAGGAGCAACAAGGATTGGACAGTAGATGGAAAAGGGTCATGGGGTCCGATGAATCGCGTTTTCAATTACACCATGCAGATGGCAGGGTGCGAAAGTGTAGAAAACAGCACGAAAGCATAGACCTCAACTGCATTGCCACAACACTTCAAGCTGGTGGAGGCAATATTATGGTTTTGGGGATGTTTACTTGGCATTGCATGGGTCCTCTGATTCCTGTGGAACTACGTCTAAGGCCGTCTGCACACGGAGCAACTCAAAAGAAACTGATAACTGACTCAAATCACAAACCAGTCCGTGATGAGTCGCAACCTATGTAATTGAATGGAGCCACGCACACGGCGCAACTGGTTACAAACCCATCTTGCACACGGAGCAACTCAAAAGAAACCGATAACTGACTCAAATCACAAACCAGTCCGTGATGAGTCGCAACCTATGTAATTGAATGGAGCCACGCACACGGCGCAACTGGTTACAAACCCATCTTGCACACGGAGCAACTCAAAAGAAACTGATAACTGACTCAAATCACAAACCAGTCCGTGATGAGTCGCAACCTATGTAATTGAATGGAGCCACGCACACGGCGCAACTGGTTACAAACCCGTCTTGCATGGCTCCATTCAATTACATAGGTTGCGACTCATCACGGACTGGTTTGTGATTTGAGTCAGTTATCAGTTTCTTTTGAGTTGCTCCGTGTGCAGACGGCCTTAATGCCCAAAGACATTTAAGTGCTATCGCAGATCAAGCACATCCTGTTATGTTAATGGTGTACCCTGCCGGGGATGGATACTTCCAGGAGGACAATGGTCTATGTCAGAGCTCCGCAACCTTTTATCTTCCACGGCACAACAACGTTTTTTTCGATAATTTCGCGGCACACCACAAGAAAAAGCTTGCAAATATATAAATTACAATAAATACGTATATGTTTTTATTAGATAAAAACACAACAAAATAGCTCTATGTATCAAGATAATTATAATCATTTAAGTTTTATATAAATCATTTTGAACTGTACACCAACACAAAAACAAAAATATAAAATTATAGTTTACAAGTAAAAAAATTTTCTCTTTAAATTTTTATATTAAAATTTGTTTTTTTGGTCTTTACTTAAGCCTAATAAATCAAAGTTAATTTAAACATAACTAATTTATTAATGAGATATTTGAGATTGTTTTGATAAATGTGCGTTTTATATTTGGCTCTATAATAGAAAGAGCTACAGTTCATGGTCAAGGCCCTTTAAATATGATCGTTTGTCATTTTCAATTAGAACCAGTGTCGAAAAACTTTGTTCGCATAAGTATGTCGTCAAAAATGGGAGCAAAATTACAATGGCCTTGTCAGAAATTTGTGGATATTCTTTCTTAACTGAAATCCAGAAATATGACGCTCGAGCATACATACAATGTATGGCTAACAACATGTTTTTGTTTTGTGTATAATTTCGACTCAGAAAAATTACATATTAACAAAAAGTTAGAGGAATATTTTCCTTAGAAAAATTTCTATTTAATGCGGTGGTTAATTTTTTTTATTATCATAATCGATAAAATCACCGCGGCATAGTCAAGATCACCTCGCGGCACACTAGTGTGCCACGGCACAGCGGTTGCGGAGCACTGATCTATGTCATAAAGCTGGTATTGTCCCCGGACAGTTCGAAGAGCATGATGGAGAATTTATCTTGCTTCGTTGGCCTGCACAATCACCAGACCTCAATCCAGTGGAGGATTTGTGGGATTAGATCGGGCATCAGGCAGCTGGATATAGTATCGTAAAATCTTAAGGAATTGGAAAGTGCAGTTCATCGGGTATGGTCTCAAATTCCTCATACCACCTGCCAACATCTCATAGAATCCATGCCAAGAAGAATTCATGCAATATTAAGGGCAGAAGGTGGTCCAACGTTTTATTGAGGGAGTGGTCATAATAATTTGGCCACTCAGTATATATATATATGTCAAAATTTTGACGCATTTTGGTACTTTTCTGTTTAACTGTTTACTGCTTGTCCAAGCGATACAGACTGGGTTTGGCGCGCTGCCAAAAATCATAACTCGTGAGGTACAGGCGGACGGTTTTAGCGACTGAAACTTTGCTTTCCGGAGGACCGTTATGGAAGAACGTAATCCTACGTTAAAAAGTTCATGAGCACAGGTTCTCAAACGTCCCCTGGCAATGAAATCACTGCTCCTTTTCGACAGCATCTCCTGTTTTGTAAACGTTAATTATTATATCAGGTAGATCAGTGAATCCCTACTTGAGTACCACGTAAGAACTTTGTAGGGTCGTTATGTTATAACTTTCTCAGGGGGGTCAATAAATTCTGGACACATATGAATAACTGTACAGAATAATATATTTCAGTGTAAATAAAATAAAATACAGAAAATAGATCCATAAAACTAGAAAGTCATAAATGTTATTAACAAATGGCAAATACGATTTCCCAACACTTTATCAGGAGGCGCTTAATGAGAAACTTGCTGTTGCATATGCTTATTTCTTATCAGAGCTTCTGTGTTAGGTTCAATAGTACTTATTTTGTACTTATCTATACTAATAAAAGGAAGTGTTTGTGTGCTGCCTCTAGACGAATCTACGAAACTTACAACTATGAAATTTGGCACACGGGTAGTGAAGAGTCTGAACATGTGCACTTCGAAGCCCAAATTTCAAATTTTATTATCGTTAATTTTTAATTAATAAAAAACCAACAATTTTTGAAGGGTGAATCCAGAAATGGAAGAGCCCCCCTTTCAAATTCGGCCATATTTGAAAATGTTAAAATCGAAGTATTTTTTTTTCTTGAAAGTACATAAATGTTACATATTTGGAAAGAGCTTTAAAATCTGATAATTTTTTCTGCGTACACTGAATCTGTTACTTCAATAGTTTTAGAGTTATTTGGATTCTAATCTTGAGATTATGCGATGTAAACAAAGCGTGATTCTTTCACAGCGTGATTATGCAATTAAAAACATTTCTAGTATAAAAGAAATAAATTTTATTAAGATCTTATTACTTCTCTTAATAATATTAAGATGGTTTAAAAACATTATACACACTTCAAATTAATTGATTCAATTTTTTATGCAATATTTGATTCTACTTGCGCTAAGGTCTGCTAGATGGCGCCACGAGACTGATACAGTATGCGCTGTATCACAGTCTGTGCGCTATTTATTGTTGCACCACAAAATTTAAATACCTTTATTCGTTGTTTTTTAGTGTTTCCATTCTCTGACAATGGTTGCTGAAGGGAGCGGGTCCCTAAACCGACCGATTATTAAACCCTTCTGCGTACCACCAGTTGGGAACTACTAAGGTAGATGCTTCATTTGGCTTTCTGTACCGATTTCTGCTGGTGAAAGGGCGAGTGCCTCGTTAATCGGCTGTTTAGCACGAGAACAATATTTGAAGCTCACCTGAAGAAATAATGAATGAACTCTACAAGACAAATGGAAACAACCAGGACTATCAAAATACGCAAAATGTTTATAACAGATGTATAGTTAAAAGAAATTCTTTCCCTGAGTATAAAATCTATTAGAAATGCTCCTTAAATAAATTACTCGATGCATCATCCATTTAGATTCATACATATAGGATGAGTTAGTTCAGAATATGTTACACTCAAACGTCCATTTTTAACGAACTAAGAAGATAAAAAACAAAACATTTTCAAATTATATATCACTTACTATGAGTGCCCAGGTTTTCTCATACAGAGTTTCTGTAAAGAAAACAAAAATCGTTAGTAAAAATTTTAATTTTTTGGGATAAAGGATAAAGAAATAAGTCAAGATTGTTTTAATTTTCCTTTTCGCGTTCTTTTACAATAAATAGTCTCAAACAGTGTGGAAACGTTAATCAAATCGTAATGACGAACCCTTCTTTGATACAAATTTGTGTACACACATTTACAGTAATACACACACACACAAAAAAAAGTTTATTACATATCCATCCCATTTGGAATGAAACAGTTGGAAATGACACAGTTGAATTGACACTCTTTGGTTGGTAGAATGGAAATCCTTTAATTGACATCACAAAAAGGCCTGATCAAACTAAACAAGCCAAAAAAAAAAGGATCGATCGTGTTTCTTAACAAACTGAGGTCGAAGCATTTGAAAACGGGGGAAAATGTAAAGAGTTCTGAAAAATGCTGTTTTTCTTTTACCTTGGCACATTAAACAAAATACTTTTAAAAAGGATGCATCTTATGTATTGGAGTAAGACGTTCGTCTAGAAAAGATTTGTGAAGGAATTGCGTATGAAGCTAAGACAACATCGTTTTCTTTCGCTGCCGATTTTGCGACGGACGAACTCAAAATTCACAATTTTGAAAGTCATCCGAAGCCTCAAAAACTTTTTTCAGATTCGTGTTTCTGTGACGAATTAAAATAATTCGCACAGTTAAAATCTGTCGCAGCTGACCAACACCCATTGTACCCGTCGCAGCCGACCAGCACCCATTGTACATGTCTTAGCTAACCCACCCCCATTGTACGTGTAGCAGGTGAAGGTTAGCTCGAACGGAAAGCAACACAAGACTTATGCAAAACGTGACATCTAGGCTGAACAGGAATTCGCCACGGCTCGCCAGATTGATGACGCGAGACCACCCGGGAAGTTATAATGATTGCAGCTTGCGTTCCAGCAAATCAAAAGTCTCAAAATGACATCACCATTAGAAGAGCCAATGAGAGACGAGTTCTGGGGATGAAGCGCCAAAGTCCAAAATTAGATGAGAGAGCTAAAGACAGTTAATTAGCGATCTGCTGAGCAGAGAGAACTACTCCGACCATCCCAGGGTCGAGATAGCTATAACGCGGACTTGTGAAGTCAGCGGTCTTAATCTCAAGACGAGATTTTTCGGCTTCAGTTAGGAAGCTTGGTGTTCTATTTTTTTGGAAGGTATCTGAAGACGAGATACCTGTCCCGATCATCCTGGTAATAGAGATTTACCTCACAGTCATCCGCTCTGCCGATAAAGTAATCGAGGGCCCTGCTGGACTCGATATTGATGTGATAAGTGAGCTAGCTCCTCTGACAGCTCATTCTAAAGGACTTAGAGACTATCTAACTCCAGGCCCTGATTTCCATTAGGCCCAGTAGGCCCGGGCCTAGGGGCCCATGAATGTTGAGGGCCCCCCCCCCAAATTTTTATTTTAAAAGAAAAAATTCCCAATTAATTTTTATTTTACCTTTTTTAATAGCTATTTTTTATATATATCCTTAAAAATTTGATTGATAGGTTCGTCATATGTATAGTTATATGCAGGGCTAGATTTGAGGCAGAACGCGCCGGAACCTCTCTTTAGGTACCTCCATTTATCAATAATTTGGAATGCCCCCCCCCCCCCCCACACACACACCCCGGAAGGTTACTGTTCTGGCACCTCTATTTCTAGAAATCTAGCACTGGTTATATGTATAGTTCATCATATGTATGTTATAGGGTATATAAGGGATTAATAAGGTTTTCTGGTTGCATTGTATTGGTGTTTTAATGATGAAGTTAATATGTTCTATTGTTTTTTGTTATTTGATAATGTTATAGGCTTCTACGCTTCAAATAGCCAATTCTTGGTAAATGATTCACAATGATTCATGATTATTTTTTTTTTGTGTCAATTTTGGAAATTTTACACCCACATCAGAGTTGGGGGGGGGGGGGCATTCTGAGTTGTGCCTATAGTCAAGAATTTTCTAAATCGGGCCCTGTCTAACTCTTCAGTATTCCTGTAGCCTATTTACGGTGCATCACTCATCAATTTTTCTTCAAATATTTTTAAAATAAAGTAACTCTTTTAAATTACTTGGCTGTAACATTAGTTGAGTCGATCGCTACCTCGATCAATACGTCACACTTCCCAGTTTTATTGGGATATTCTCATTTTAAAACATGTCTGTCAAGACAGTTCAGTTAGGATGAATGAAAAGCCAAATGACTTTGAACGAGTTGATTTACGGAACTGTTCTTGTCAAAACATACACATTTGTCGTTAATTTAGTTTTTTGGTTGATCGAGAGCGATCACACGAGGCTGTGATGTCTACATTTTAACGCAAGGTGCATCCGTCATTATGAGAAGAGATGAGATGTTTGGTGAGTCAGACAGACGAACAGTTAGCCTTGTTGTTGGTCGTCAGGGTTCCTTGCTGAAATTTTTGTGCCGTAATATAAAACATAAAACGCTACTTGATGTTTTGAAATTTTTATCTTGAATTTATTCCTAACGGCCTCGGTACGCTACGAGTATTTTTTTTTTTTTTTTTTTTGGACTGGAAAAACATTTTCCTTTCGATACTAGGATTTCACCTTTTATCATAAGATTCAGGGCAGCCTCGCCGGAATTCCGTGCTGGGGTGCTTGTTTCGGATAAGTCACTGAATGCCTTCGTATCCACGCCGGCTATGGGTACGTTCAGGCTGGAAAGTCTCACCGTATGGTATGTGTGTGGGAAGAGGGTACGAGCCTACCAGATGTAATCCCCAGGGTTGATTGGTCAAAATTAGGGTGACACCAGGGGGGGGGGAGAGTTCAGATATACAGTGCCCCGTTGCAACAAGCAAGCAACAAATCTCGCACTTACATCAGGCGAATGTGGAAAGGAAATGGGCGTGAAGCTTTTACTGTGTAGATAAAAGTATTATTGAAGAACATGATAAAGAATTTGTTCGAAGTTGAGTCTGATGTAATAGCAGGAATGAAACTTTGCAGATAAAAGTTTTTTTATTTTGTTACTATTTTCAAACTTACGAGACTTCAGCTATGAGAAAAAAAGTATATATATATATATATACACACACACACACACTAGTTATCAAAAATTAAGGAAAATCACAAAAAGAGGGATAACACGTTCAAAACTAGGCCAATCTGTTTAAAATTTAAATATGTTGCTTGTGCTTTATTGCTTCTCGGGGGGGGGGGGGGAATCATACGTCATATTAAAGGTACTTTTCCTATACCAAACTGACACATCCAATTTGTTCATTGTATACATATGCTAGTTTCTATAACACCATAATTGTCACCATAATTTCTTTTTATGCTATTTTATACCTACCTATGTGTTGTACAGAGGCTGTTCACACATTTTTTAGACGACGTATATTGTATTCACAAAACTAAATTACATAAAATTCTTATGTTTTAAATGTTCTATTTGACATCCCTTATTCTGAACTATCTTTCGACACCGCAATTTCCAGGATAATAATGCCTTTTGAAGTGTCAGAAGAGGTATTCTATCCCATTCCTCCTGAACAGCTGTCCAGAGTCCTGTAAGGGTTTTGGGACGACGTTTGGTAATGCAGATTTTAAAAGTCCGAAAGCACAAAAATCCATAGGTGATACATCGGGAGATTTAGTAGGGATATCAGTGAAGGGTATGGCCTTGATACCAGTTTTTTGTTCCATTTCTTTTAGGAAATTTACAGTGGATTTAGATGTGTGACTGCTAGCTTTGTCCTGATGGAGTCTCACAGATTGATGGCACTGTGGGTAAAGCGATGGTATTTCATTCAGAAAAATTGGCTATAAAATATGTTCCTGATAGTATTTGGAGTTAATCTTGACGTTTTTTCCATTCTCTTTATTTTTAACTTGCCATTATAAGAAAAACCAGCAACAATCATGAATCCCTTAGAAAAACTTTCTTTCGATTCTTTGAACCATGTACTGAAATTTTTTTCTCCCCTTTTATGATAATAAATGGCTCTTTTTTTTGTTGCAATCATTTAAATACACCCATGATTCATCTATTGTGACAATTGTTTTCCATTTTTCTTTCGATAAGTATTTCTCATATAGAATTCTGCAGCGTGTCCTGCGTTCAGCGATATGATTTGGAAGAAGACGATGCACATTGCGTTTTTTCGCTTTCTTAAGATTTAAATCAACGTTTATTATTTTGTTTGCAGTGGACACCGAGCATTTTAATGATTTTGCAACTATCCTTTGACTAGGGGGATTTTCTTTTAACATTAAACAACGTACCTTTTCAATAGTCGAAGATGTCCTTTTTCTCCTTGGATACTTGTTTGGAATTTTTGTCCCATTTGAGGCTCCAATTTGACGTTTTTTTTCCTTTCTTGTTGACGATATTACCTATCGACGCTTTAGATATCACAAAACCATGACTCTCACGTCGTTTTTGGATAACGGAGTATGCATATTTCTCTTCGGAAAGAGCATAAATGTAGCCTTCGAACCACTGCTTTGTTAAAAACGCCATTTTGAATAAAAACAAAACTTTCAAGCCGTAGACGATAATTTTGACTTTTAAAAACATAGTACAATTGCAATTATTTCTTTTGCAACAAACGATTTTTTATTACCGCTTACCAAAATCGTCTAAAAAATGTGCGAACAGCCTCTGTAGAATGCGTATAAGTTTCATTAAATTCTACGCATAACTTTTTGAGTAATCGCTATTTTTGTGACTTTTCCTTAATTTTTGATAACCAGTGTATAGATTGATTGGATACTTACGGGGTTGTGTTGTGGTGGTGCCTACACTTTCCGTGCTCGATGGTTTTCCTCGAGCAACTCCTTCCGGTTCATCGTCCTCTGTCGTTGATGAAGTTGCGTTCGTCTCGTTGCCCGCAGATGTTGTCAAGACGGTCGATTTCGTGGCTGAAGATGATCCGTTAGAGGATGACTGAGTCGAACTCAGAGACTGAGATTCATTGTTGAAAACGGCTGTTGAAGTTTCCCTGTTGTGGATGCCCGATGTGCTCGGAACACTGCTGCTAGAGTATGTCGAGGATAGAGAACGATTACCGCTCACCAGCGTTGAATTATTTTCATCATTTGCGTCGGTAAACATCCGCGAATTTTCCCCCGTTTCATTTGTCGAGGCGCCGTCAATTTCGGAGCTCTCGTTAACGGACAAAGCCTTTTCTACACTTTGTGACTCGGCTGAAACTGAGCTGTCGTCGGAATCCCTCCCAAAAGAGAAGTGCATTCCCGAAGCAGTCCGATGAACCAGCAAAATGCTCAAGATTATGATAGTTAGTTGCATCGTTGTTTTTGTTTTGACTTTGGAGTTATGAAGAAACATTAAACAAATATTTCTCCGAACTGTAGAAGAGGAGACTGTATGGATCCAAATCTGAAAAAAAAATTTTTTTAAATGCATTTCCATGAATTATTCGTTTACAAAACTTACAATGGAAATTAGCAAATGATATCGATAAAAGAATTGAGCTAAACGATTCGCAGATGCGCAATGACTGTCGACCTCTGTCGACATTTCGGGGAATACGAAAGTTGGGGCCCTTCTTGAATAAACATGAGTGGTTAAGTGCCTCGTTTATGGTATTCACGGACACATAACCACTTTCTTTCATCACATATATACAGACCTCTTGTTAATTCATACATATATGTACAGCAACTATCATACAACATTTCCTGAAACAGGACAATCATCCCTCGAAAACCAGAGAGAGAGTCAGACAGTCATAATTCAGTACAATGTCAAGTCCAGCGTAGAGAGAGTAAACACGTCCCACTACTCTCTCCTCTCCGTTCGTGGCTAACCTCAGTTCATAGCGATCTCTCGTTCATAGTCCCCCCCCCCTTCTCTCTTTTCTTCCTTTTATATATCCTCTCACAGAAAGTTCCAGAACATTCTAGCGGCCTCCGTCACCGCTCGTGGGAAACAAAACCTGCGGTTTCTAGTCGACACATCTGGTTCCCTGTGGCCGTCATTATCTTAAATCGAACACTCCGTCCCCAACGAGTTGGTAACGATGCTGTCAATCTCACTTAAAATGGTCACATCTGTAAAGGCTTTTCCCAATTAGGAATGGGCATCGCACTATCCTATATGTAAACCTCTGACAATGAGGGTGATATTTGTTTGTAAAAAAATCACTATTATTGATTCTGTGTTCATTTATAGTATTGGTTTGAGATTATATATATATATATATATATATATACTAGCGGCCCGTCCCGACTTTGTCCGGGTTGAACAAAATATTATACCAATAAATTTCCAGTTGATAGCCAATAAATTGTAAATCTTTTTTTACCTTAAAAATAACCTTAATAATATCTTAAATAAATATTACGTTAGTTAATAATTAATGTTAACTTTTTAAAAGAAAAAGGCGTGCCGGAGAACGTCTAGATTCGAACCGCTAAAGTCAGAACAGAAGTCCACCGCGATAGCACCACGCTAAGGATGTTGAAGACTTCGGCACAAAAAGCGGTAGAGGACAGTAGCGGTAACAATGGAGATTGTTAGGATTAAGCCCCTAACTTTATTTCTACTGATCAGATATACATAATATATAGCCTATGTCCATCTGGAATAATGTACCTTTCAAACAGTGAAAGAATTTTTCAAATAGGTGCAGTGATTCTGGAGATTACCCTCCACGTACAAAATCGCTCTCTCTTTATATATATATTAAGCCCTTAACTTTATATCTAATGATCAGATATACATAATATATAGCCTATGTCCATCTGGAATAATGTACCTTTCAAACAGTGAAAGAATTTTTCAAATAGGTACAGTGGTTCTGAAGATTACCCTCCACGTACAAAATCCCCTCTCTCTTTATATATTAGTATAGATATATATATATATGTGAGAATGAGTTTGGCAACACAACTGAACTATTACTACAACTTCCACTCCTACTACTTCGGCGCGAAGGACTTGGCGCGCAAACAGAGTGATAGACTAGTGACATTACGAAGCGGATGTGTCGCTCCGCAGGCTTGCCGTTTTGAGTCAAATAGCTGTGTTGATGCTTTGTTTTTTTTAATTTCATACTAAGTGTTAGTCCTGTTTTGTAAACATCGTCTAGTTTAATTAAATGTTCAAAATAATTAAGTCTAATGATTCACTTCTAAAGGAAGGAGTACTAACTCCTTCCTACATGGGTGCTCGGCCCTCGGACTCGAAAAATACCCCTAGCTTGGACTGAAAAACTATTTTCTTTTGATGATTACCGGATTACTGTTCTCTGTGCTTTCTGTTTTGGATACCGCCAGCGAAAACGAAAGTGATGTGCCACGGACTCTGATAATATTCTGATGGGATGACGAGAACCGAAAACCAGAACTGTGAGTATATTCTGATCATATTGTAATTATTTCATGCATACTTTGAAGCTTGTTCAAGAAAATTTTGAAGATTAATGGAATTCTCATCTTATTGATGATAATTATAAGAAAACTGAAAATATTTCAACGTTCTTTTGATGCAAGAATTTAATTGATGCTAAATTCATTTTTGATGGTCTTTGACGTTGAATTTATCACTTCTGTTTTCTTGAAGAGAATTCTATTTCGATGAAATTATTTGATGATTTGATGAAAATTTCGACATTTAACTTGAAGAATCTTGTTTCCTTGAACAAACCACAACATAACATATATTTTGAATGATTGCAATTTGAATACAGTTTGAAGAATATTATATTATTTCCTTGATGCATATTTTGAGAATCAATATTTTATTATTGAATTGGTATTTGAGGAAATTTCGATTTGAAATTTTATTTTTGAATTTGAGTACCTACGTATTATAAGTATTGATTTTGGTTTTGAATATTTGTATATTTGTGTACTATAATTGTTTGAACCTAGTATATAGTTATGGCTACTCTCAACGATTACCCCAATATTGCAAAATCATTAAAAATTGGTAGTACGAATCAAATAAAGGTTCTACATCGTTTAATTTTTGGTACAGACGGCGACAGACAAAATCGTACCAGATTACGTAAATTTACAGGTTTTAAACAGCCATTCGTGTTAGAAGCAACGAAACAGAAAGTACTTAAAGATTTTTCACTTAAAGACTTGATTTCTATTTGTAATCTACTTCATTTAGAATTTTCAACTGACCCAGACAAATGTGCCAATACCATTCTTATGAGTCTTAGTGATTTATCGTTATTAAAAGCAGAATTTTCTGATCTTTCGGAATGCGAAGTGAATGATGACTCACTTCCGGGTGCACGTTCATCCCAAACTAACAGCGTTATAGAGGAAAATAGATCTCCCTTTTTCCCCACCATTGACGCAAAAGAATCTTCGAATAAGCAAAATACACACATTTCCGTTGGTGAATCAGATCAAAATTCATTGCCTTCAGTTGAAACTGCGAATCTCTCTTTCCAGTTGTTTAGTCTGAAAGACGTTGTTGATTTAATAAAACCTTTCTCGTCTCGTGATAATTACAGTGTTGAGAATTTTATATCTGACGTTGAAGAACTTTTTTGTTTATATCAGATAAACAATCCAATTCACCAAATTACTTTTGTTAGAAAATGTTTAACTGGTCCCGCTCAAACTTTAATTAGGTCTATTCGTGGAATTACAAATTGGGAACAATTGAAGCACCATTTATTAGACGAATTTTCGGACAAAATTAACGGTATTCAGTTACATAAATTAATGGAATCTCGACGTATGAAACCGTTTGAAACCCTACAAGAATATTTCTTAGCTATGAGAGATTTGGCACACAAAGGTTCTCTCGATGACTCCTCTCTGTTTGAGTATGTCATAAACGGAATTCCTGATTCAACAAACAATAAAGTTATTCTTTACGGTTGTAAATCCGTCCCTGAATTTAAGGAAAAGTTGAAAATTTATGAACAAATCTTTAACAGATCACAAAATTTCAGACAAAATAATCAGAAAAAAATTGATGCTTCCTACCTCAATGTGAAAGTCGATAATACACGTAGCCCAAATACACAGCCAGTATGTTTTTCCTGTGGCTTGAGAGGTCACAAAAGCAACCAATGTTTGAATAAGTCACATGGTAAACAATGCTACGGATGTAAAAGTTTTGGTCATGTTCATGCTAATTGCCCTAAAAGTTATCGAAATTCTAAACCAAAACCTGATTCTCAAAAACCTATTTCTGATAAAACTGTAAATGCACTTTCTCCTGAAACTTCATCGAAAAATCCCATGCATGTTGACATTCAACTTGCAGGAATTCAATTGACAGCACTCTGTGACACTGGGTCACAGGCAACCCTCATCAATGAGAAAACCTATCGAAGAATTGGTTCGCCACCATTGCAGCCCACCAACATTCCCTTTTCAGGAATTGGCAAAAACCAAGTTCACAGCATCGGATTCTTTCAGGATTCCATCGAAATTCAAACCATTACTTTACCTGCTAAAATACATGTTCTAGAGGATGACTTGATTCCTTTTGATGTGATTATCGGAATCGACTTTTTACAGCAAACCCAATTTACATTTGATAAAGACGGTATTCGTTTATGCAAAACTCCTGAAAATAACACCTTCGTTAATATTGCTAATGTTTCTGATGATCAAGCTTTTCCATTTGATCTTTCACACATTTTGAATTCTGAAACTCGTGAGGAAGTTCAAAATATCGTTACTTCCTACAAACCACATAAAGTTCAAGACACTGAAATTAAGATGACTATTTTATTACAAGATGAAATCCCTGTAGCTCAACGTTCTCGACGACTCCCTTTCGCGGAACAGAAAATTGTAGAAAGCCAAATTCAAGATTGGTTAAATGATGGAATTATTAAAGAAAGTTGCTCCGATTATGCCGCACCGATTGTTCTATGTAAGAAAAAAAGTGGAGATTATAGACTTTGTGTTGATTACCGCAAATTGAATAGAAAAATGATAAAAGATAAATTTCCCTTACCGCTCATCGAAGAAGCTTTAGACAAACTTGGAAAATCTCGGGTGTTCACTTCACTTGATCTCAAAAATGGTTTCTTTCATGTACCTATGGAACCTAACAGCACTAAATATACTTCTTTTGTGACTCATGAAGGACAATACGAATTTTTACGTGTCCCATTTGGCTTATGTAACAGTCCCAGTGTTTTCCAACGATATGTTTACACAGTTTTTAGAAATCTCATTCGCGACGATGTTCTTACTGTTTACATGGACGATCTTCTCATACCATCTAATGATGAAGTTGAAGGTCTACAAAAATTACGCCTAGTTCTCCAAACAGCTGCAGACTATGGCCTTGAATTGAACTTTAAAAAGTGTCAATTTTTACAGCGAAAGATATAATTTCTTGGTTACATTATCGAAAATGGAGTAGTTGAACCCTCACCTACCAAGACACAAGCTGTTCAAAATTTCCCACAACCTCAAACCCCTAAACAAGTTCAAAGTTTTCTTGGATTAACAAGTTATTTCAGAAAGTTCATTCCAAATTATGCGCTGATTGCTAGACCATTAAGTGACCTCCTTCGGGATAATGTAGAATTTAATTTTGACTCTGAACAAATAGCAGCTTTTCAACAACTTAAAAACATTCTTTCACAAAACCCAGTTCTTCATGTTTTTCAACAGGGATACCCATTAGAACTCCACACTGATGCCAGCTCCTTAGGTTTTGGCGCTGTGCTCTTGCAACAATCCGATGATGGACAGTTTCATCCTATTCATTATTTTAGCCGTAAAACTACAGTTCAACAAGAAAAATATCATAGTTATGAACTGGAAGTTCTTGCCGTTATTGAAGCGCTAAAAAAATTTCGAAACTACTTGTTGGGAACAAAATTTAAAATTATCACCGATTGTGATGCTTTCCAAAAAACGATGCACAAAAAAGACCTACCAGCTAAAATTGCTCGATGGGCATTGATGTTAGAAGACTTTGATTATGAAGTTTGTCATCGACCCGGTAGACAGATGAAACATGTTGATGCTTTAAGTCGTAACCCCATTCTTGTAATTACCTCAAATGATATCACTCAAAAGGTGAAAAATGCCCAAGACCAGGATGAATTTATATCTCAAATTAAATCTATGCTTGAATCTACACCTTCTGATGAATTTTTTGTTAAAAACGGAATTCTTTATAAACTTCATCAGGATGCCGAACTTTTAGTAGTACCACAAATGATGCAGAAAGAAATAGTGCTACACGCCCATTCACAAGGTCATTTTGCTTCACAAAAAACCGAATTAATTGTTTCTCGTGAATTTTTCATTCCTCAACTTAAGAAATTAGTTCAAGAAATTATTTCGAACTGTATTCCTTGCATTTTGTCCTCGCGAAAATCTGGAAAACAAGAAGGATACCTTCACCCCATTCCAAAAGGTGATGCACCCCTTGAATGTTACCATTGCGACTTTTTAGGACCTTTACCATCGACAAAAAAATGTTATAAGTATCTTTTTACAGTAGTTGATGCCTTTTCCAAATTTGTATGGATCTATCCCGTGAAGTCCACCTCTACGAAAGATGCCTTAGACAAATTATCCTTGCAACAAACTACATTTGGCAACCCTTCAAAAATCATTACTGACAAAGGTAGCGCATTCACATCTTCAGAATTTCAAAGTTACTGCCAGGAACAGTCAATTGAACACATTTCAATAGCAACAGGTGTGCCACGTGGCAACGGTCAGGTTGAGCGTGTTCATGGCACAATTATTCCCGTTTTAACTAAGTTAGCTCTAGATGAACCTGACAAATGGTTTAAATATGTCCCAAGATTGCAACGTATCTTAAATAGTACCACCACACGCAGTACAAAATTCACACCCTTTCAACTTTTAATTGGTGTTAAAATGAAACAACAAGAGGATCTACAGATTAAAAATCTTCTTGACGAGGAACACCACCAAAGAATTCTTGATGACAAAGAAGCGTTACGTATCGAAGCTAAACGAAATATCCTCCGTTTACAGGAAGAAAACATACGACAATATAACAAACGGCGTAAACCGGCTTGTAAATACAAGATCGGTGACAAAGTGGCAATACAACGAACTCAATTTGGAACCGGATTAAAGCTCCGACCAAAGTTCTTCGGACCATATGAGATCACGAACATCAACCCCAACGATCGTTACGAAGTTCGAAAGTTAGTACATCACGATGGTCCAACCATAACATCAACTGCAGCGGACAAAATGAAACAGTGGTGCAGAAACTGAACACCAATACCACTGTGTTGAACACTGCTTGATTTTTTGAAATATTTTTCCTTTTTCTGCTCTTTGTTTTTTATCTTTTCAGAATTATTGTTTACAA
Source organism: Dolomedes plantarius (assembly GCA_907164885.2). Lineage (NCBI taxonomy): Eukaryota > Metazoa > Arthropoda > Arachnida > Araneae > Dolomedidae > Dolomedes > Dolomedes plantarius. The sequence goes on along the minus strand of OU015491.1, from coordinate 238,356,187 downwards.
CCCAGCCGCGGACGTCTGGAAAGTCAGAACGGCCGTGTGAGAATGAGTTTGGCAACACAACTGAACTATTACTACAACTTCCACTCCTACTACTTCGGCGCGAAGGACTTGGCGCGCAAACAGAGTGATGGACTAGTGACATTACGAAGCGGATGTGTCGCTCCGCAGGCTTGCCGTTTTGAGTCAAATAGCTGTGTTGATGCTTTGGTTTTTTTAATTTCATACTAAGTGTTAGTCCTGTCTTGTAAACATCGTCTAGTTTAATTAAATGTTCAAAATAATTAAGTCTAATGATTCACTTCTAAAGGAAGGAGTACTAACTCCTTCCTACATATATATATATATATATATATATATATATATATATATATATACACACTGCTGGCCACTGTAAATGCAACACCCTGAAGGAAACATGCAAATAACATGAAATTCACAACATGCATTAGCGGAGGTGAGATATGCAAATGATTAGAATTTCAGCGCAGACGCACATCACGCGCGCCTTCGGCGCCACTTCAAAACGCTATTTAAGGCTTGGAGATTTCGACGATTTCAAGTTCGGCAATTGTGTTTTTCTTGTGGTTTTTAAAAAAAAAAACCGATGGATTATGCCTCGTCGAAAACATCTATCATCTTTTGATCAAGTATCCGAGTTCGACAGAGGAAGGATAGTGACCTACCGAGATTGTGGATTATCTTACAGGGAAATCGGTAGTCGTGTTGGATGAAACCAAACAACTGTAATGCGGATATGTGATCGTTGGATGCAGGAGAGTACGACGGACCGGCGTGTTCGATCGCATCCACCTCAGCGCACCACTTCACGTGATGACAGGCAAATTGTGCGCCTGGCAGTGACGGATCGCTCAGTCACATCACGAACCATAGCACAGCACATGCAGTCTGTAACGCATCATCGAGTGTCTGCGCGTACCATTCGACGCCGTTTACAGCAGAGTGATCTGTCCGCAAGACGTCCATTGCTTTGTCTACCCTTGACGCAGAACCACAGACGTCTCCGCCACCAATGGTGCGATGACAGAAGGATGTGGACGGCAGAATGGAATGAAATTGTCTTTACTGACGAGTCACGCTTCTGTCAGCAACGCCACGATGGTCGCATTCGAGTCTGGAGACACCGTGAAGAGAGGATGCTTAACAGCTGCGTTATGCACCGCCACACTGGTCCTGCACCGGGTATTATGGTATGGGGCGGTATTGGATATCACTCTCGCACACTTCTAGTACGCATTGCCGGTACTTTAAACAGCCAGCGCTACATCGTTCTGTATAGATATACAGTGGCTCTCAAAAGTGTTCGTACACTTACGATTTTCAATGAAATAGGGGTCTATCCATTGATTAAAATGAATATTTCAGAATGGGTATGTAATAATAAGATCTATAATCGATTCTTAACAAAACTACATGAAATATTTTGAAAACATAGTAAAACTTTATTTTTAAGAAACCAGTAATCCAAAAGTGACAAAATCTTTATCTCACAAAAGTCATCGTACACTTGTAAAAAATCTCTACATATTAGTAAATATTCTAATTTTTCGATAAATTAATATTTTGTACGATATCCTTTAGCATCCACAACAGCTTTTAAACGTCTGGGAATTGATTGCTTTAGTTCTTTTGTAATTTTTGCATCAATGTTCATCCATTCTTCCATCATAATTGTTTTTAGTTCGCTTTTCGTGTGAATGTCGTGTTTTCGTACTCGAGCCTCCAGTTCTCTCCAAATATGTTCTATTGGGTTTAAATCTGGCGATTGAGGTGGTGTTTTCAAAACTTGTGGACAATTATAGAAACACCAGATGCGAACGTTGAGAGCCGTGTGCTTAGGATCGTTATCTTGATAAAGAACAAAGTTGTTTCCAATACCCAAATTTTTGGCTGATAATTTTAAATTGTCTCTTAAAATATTTATAAAAACAGGATGATTCATTATGCCATCAATAAATACCAAATTTCCTAGTCCTGATGCTGACATGCACCCCCAAACAAGGATACCTCCACCGGCATGCTTAACTGTTCCTAATAAGTTCTTGGGATTAAGTTCCTCATTTTTTTTCTTCTCCATACAATTATACGTCCATCAGCACCAAAAATGTTCATCGGCAAATAAGACATTATTCCAATAGGTTTGGGGCTTATTTATCATTGATAGTGCGAAGTGAAGCCTAAACGTTCTGTTTTTCTCACTCACAAAAAATTTTCTATGGGCAGACCGCCCATGTAATCCAGCTGTTCTGAGAACTCGTCAAAAAATTTCAGGTGAAATTGAAGTAGAAAATGTTTCATTGAATTCTGCAGAAACTTTTACAGCACTCAAACGTGAATTTTTCACAAATTTTCTAATTATAAATCTCTGATCACATTTTATTAACTAAGGGACGGCCTTTTCTTACCTTGTTTTCGATCCAATTCTCTTCTTTAAAGCGTTTTTTCACATACTGCACAGTAGAATGGGATAAATTAAGTAATTTAGCAATATTCCGAACTTACTTACCACTACTGTGATGACAAATAATCAATTTTCGAATGCTGTTTGTTGTTTCTTTACGACTACGAGCCATTTTTAAATAATAAATAGAATATTACGGAGTAGGCAAGCAAAAATTAAAGCCAAACGATATTTTAAATGCCACCACAATTCAAAAATAAAAGCCAGACGATGATTTTAATTATGAATTTATCCGAAAATATTTCAGTGTACGATGACTTTTGTGAGATAAAGTTTTTGTTACTTTTTGATTACTGGTTTCTTAAAAATAAAGTTTTACTATGTTTTAAAAATATTTGATGTAGTTTTCTTAAGAATAGATTATAGATCTTATTATTAAATACCCATTCTGAAATATTCATTTTAATTAATGGATAGACCCCTATTTCATTGAAATTCGTAAGTGTACGAACACTTTTGGGAGCCACTGTATATATAGAGAGAATGTTTCTGTTCTGTAAAAAAGGATTTGCAATATACTAGATTTTCTAAAATATGTTTTTGAGATTTAGAAATCCGGGTGGATTCAGCCGAATTTCTGAGATATTAGCTCATCAAAGTTGTCATTCATAATTGACGGTGAATTCGCAGTACATTTTGATCGAAAACAGTTTCACTTTCTTTTATAACTGCCGAACGAACGCCCCAATCATTCCCCAATTTTTTTACTTGAGCTGATGTGACTTTGAAAAGAATGAAACGAGGACTAAAGAAAAATGACGTACCTGGTTGTTTAGTAATCCGCAAGACAGCGTGAGTCTGCACTGCACCCAAAACGAAATGCACTATTATCTCGATTTGGCGTATACCGGAAGCCGAAAACTTCCAGTGTACGGGATATGCCTATCTGGAGGAATAGTTGTCCTTCCGTCGGCTTCAGGGTGGACATTTTTTTATATAAGGGCTTTTCGATTCATGTATTCAATACTTGATTTGCTTTTCTCTCGGGATTTGGAGCCCAGTGGAACGGATAAAAACGTTTCGGATGCCAATTCAATAAAATTCGTGATAAAAATTGATTAAAGAGTTCGTGGTTACATGAATCTCTCTGTGTCTATACAGTGAAACCACTAACTATCGTTTTTAAAAGTTAATAAGGCACATTCATTCGTTCCAGACATTTCATATTTTACTGGGCAATTTATAGAGGGACGTTTTTAATTACAAAATCTTGAAACTAGGCAGACATAACTTGGAACAATAATTAGATAAAATAAAATAAAGTTGATCTCCCCTGAACTTGTACTGTACTAGAAGGCCTAATGGGATTGAAACATTTCACTGCTTTGAGCCCAGGCTTGTCTTCTCGCAAATGATTGCCTTGGATAGGCCAACTGTTTTTCACGAATACAAATGGACAACATTTTTTTCCAATATCTGGGACACTGGCTTCTTTAACAGTTTCCACCGAAGAGATCGCTGTTCTAGACGTTTTACAACACCTTTTTTTTAACGTAGGATTACGTTCCTCAATAACGGTCCTCCGAAGAGAAAAAAAATTGTCCGGCGTCGCGAGTTATAATTTTGGCAGCACGCAAGTAGCAGTAAACAGTTAAACAGAGATAAGTAATCCCACGTTAATAACCCGCGGTAGTTTCGTTAGAGGAGACTACCCTTTTTTTTCTGTTCTATCATCATTCTCCGTATTCTTCTTTTATATCTCTCAACTCATGATGAAACAAAAGAAGCATCCAGTGAAAAAAAGGAGGGCGAAATATGTATTTTTCCACCAACTACTGTGAGAATAGCTCGACCGGAGAAACAGGCACCAGCTTGTCTCACTCAACACCGAATATATGACTGTGTAACTGTCATTACTGTAATTACTGGTGTTAAACCAAAAGTTATCAAGAAAATGTCGGGGTAAAGTTTAGAACATATTTAATTACTCTAGAAATCACAGTTACAAGGGACGGATTACATTACACATTACAAAACAATTGAAAAACATTTAGAGAAAAAACAGTAAGTTGATTTAACATAGTCCAAAATTGGGCATCAGACCGACAGGTCTTTACGCTACGGAATCCTGGCTTTCTCTGGCTAAAAGAAAAACAGTAAAACGGAAGTTGCACGCAAAGTCTATCCGTATGGTGGCGACATCTACATTTTAGGTTTGGAAGTATTATAACGTGTGTTACAACTGTATATTTAAGAAATGCGTAACAAAGAAATGGTATTTTCGGGACTGGATACTCGATCGAGATGCAAAGGGATCCATCGTGGTGAAGAGGGTTTTAAAAAGCGTAAGGTAGAAAAATGACCTTTCACTGACGGCTCTTGTGACGTTGCAAGCATTTTTAATATGATATTGTCACACTTCGAATCTGCATCAACGGCATTTTTGCACGGAGCGCTATTGTAAACGGGTTTTTCAATTTTTTATACCACAACTTGATCGGGGCGATCGAAATGGCTGTATTTGTAGAAGGCAAATCATAGTATTACCCCTCTGAATGCGCCACTGCGTTACTATACCCACAATTAAAAAAAATAAAGATGTTCAGCAAGCATAACAGGATCGGTTCTATTTAGCCTCGCCGCTTCCAACGCCGTTTCTTCGGTCTTTCCTTATACAGTGTTGGAAAATGATTTATGAAAACACGATTTTTTAACAAACACATTTTTAATATTCATTAAAAATGAATGAAATTTCATACATTATACATACTAGCTGTACCCGTCCCGGCGTTGCTCGGGTAATGTAATTACCAATTTTTTAGTAGCCTTAACCCTTTGTTAATGGGCGTCGCTGTCATCCTTTTCCTCACCACGATACATTATTTTACCCATATAAATTTAATCCTTTCTGGCACATTTTGGCAAAATTTTTGACATAGGATTACTTAAAACTTTCCACAACAGTCAGCGAGACGAAAAACGTATTAAGATGTTTATTGTGCTGAAATTCTTTGAAATCTTCATAGATTTTTTCCACAAACACACCACAAATTATATGATATTAACTAAGTGTTGGCCAAAAAAATTACGGCATTACTAAATGCGATTTTTTAATCGATTATCACTGCAATAGTAATCGATTTCCTTTAACCACCCAATCCCTCATAGAAAACAAACGCCCCAACACATCACGTGCTTGACGTCGAAAAAGACACGCCTATTTTCCCCCGCTTTACCTTCGTCCGGTAATGAAGAACGAAATCTCCGAAATGAGATTTCTCGCAAGAGTTTCCGAATCATAAAATAAATTATTAAAAAATAACTACAATTTGTAAATTAATTTTGGTTCTGACTTTCCAAACTGTGATGTCTAGGGTCTCTGAGATAAAAATTTCGTAAAAATGTAACAACATTTACGTATCGATTCGACAATTTGGAAAAAAGGGTCGCGGCCAAAATCGCGTTTTTCCCCGAAAAACGGGTGCGTACAGGCGATCGAAAAAATATCACAATTAATCGATAAATTAAGACAGACAATTTTAATTGTGATTTCCGTATAGTGTCATCTTTCCCGTATAGCCTCGTCCGAAAAAAAAAATTCTTCGACGGATACGTTAGGATTTACGGAGCTTTTACTCATCCGGGAGCTCCAAATCGCGACTAAATATTTAATTATGGAAAATCTAATTAAAAAATCGAAAAAAGGGCTTCGAGGTGCATAATGTGACCTCGGGGGGCATCTTCGTGTCGAATCTCAAGACTGTCATACCTGCCGTCTTTGCGCCGTGCCGCGAGCAGACAAAAAATCGGTCTACACACACACCGACTTTGCCTTTTATATATAAAGACTATGTATAAGAAATGAGTTACAAAAATAAAATTTCATATACAATAATAAACAAAAGCATAAGGTCAAAAATTAGATTTTCGTAACATACAAACATGGAAATTGATTTATGAAATATCTCATTTTATTGACATTAATAGATAGTAATGCCGCCTTTCTTCATTAAAGTTGCTTTTATTCTAGATGGTATTGATAAAACAAGATTTTGAATGTACTTGTGATCAATTAGTTTCCAGTTTTGACAGATTGAAGCTTTCAATTCTACAAGTGATGTGTACTGCATCCCATCTGCATAAACCATTCGAACAAGCTGTCCCCAAATGTTTTCGATGGGGTTCAGATCAGGTCTATTAGGTGGATGATCTAAGAGAACAATATTCTGTTCGTCAAACCAATCTTTCATTGCTTTTGAAGTGTGAATACTCGCATTGTCTTACATGAAGATGTAATCTAAACTATAATATTGCCATGTAAATGGAAGAAGGGAATTTTCTAAAACTAACCTTCAATCATATGAATTCTGGCGACCATTTATAAATACAATTTCACTTCTGCCATCATAAGCAATCGCTGCCCAAACCATCAAACTTCCGCCACCAAAATTTCTGCTGAATGTAGATTTTAGTTCTTTTCGGATATCTCTCCAATAATACCTCAAACCATCGGGGCCATCCAAATTAAATTTCTTTTCATCGGAGAAAATGACTTTCTTTCAATTGTCGCCCATTGTCATGTAATTCTCTCAAAACTGAAAACGCATCTGCTTTTGACGCAGAAGTATCTTTCTAGACTTCATCTTCGACCATCTCAAGCTCCATGAAGAATGCAAAATTTGCCTAACTCTTCTGGAAATAACAGGAAGGGATAGATCTGCACAAATCTGCTTTGAATTGTGGCCGGTTTTTGATAGAAGCTGAATAATGCCCCTTTTCTCCATCTCAGTTAAACGTGGATTACCCTTTTTTGTTAAAATTTTTGCCATAATTTGCTGAATCTTTTCTATAGTTATATATCACACCAACTGGTCTTTTAATTAATTTACTAATTTCCCGAACAAATTTTCACACATTCTAGATATGCATCAATTTTGGCTCTTTTGTCCACAGACAACACTTTTCGTTTACCCATCGTGAAAAGTATGACTGAATTGTATTGCTTCCAATATATAATGCTTTTTATGTCTACTGCGCATGTCACGTTACTTGGTTTTATCCAAATTTTTGTGACATTACTTCAGAATAGCCAATGAAATGTGATATTTCATAAATCAATTTCCATGCTTGTATGTTACAAAAGTCTAATTTTTATCTTATGTTTTTGTTTATCATTATGTATGAAATTTCATTTTTGTAAATCATTTGTTATATATAGCATGTATAATGAATGAAATTTCATTCATTTTTAATGAATATGAAAGAAATTTTTGTTAAAAAACCGTGTTTTCATAAATCAATTTCCAACAGTGTATTCACCTATTACGGTGCACCTACCGTATAAATTTCGCGGCGGATATTTATTTATTTATATAAATAAATATAAACGCTCAAGTAAAAAATATTTTTTTTAAAATTACAATTAACAGTTGCAGAGAAAAGTTATTTCCTCTTGGCAGAAAACCTCTTTGCTATTTGTGAATCTCTGAGTGTAAATTGAGCGCTTTGGTTTTACCGACGGTTTAACATACTAAATTTTACCCAGAAAGAAAACTCGCGCAGTGAATACACCATCAAACACAAAATTTTCGTTATAAATACGACGTACTTTACAAAGCTGTGTGGTGGTGGTCTCTGCTCTCTACATCGGCTGCTAAAGTGCCCCACAATTATAGCACACGATAAAATTTGGTCTCTGAGGGGTTTGACGCCGAGATAAAGCTATGGTTCATTTCTTTACCTCCTCTGCTAAATCTGAGATCATCTTGTCGCAGTATGCTGCAGCAAGCTCTTTAATGTCTGCCCCGTCGGTATTAGCGCCCGCATAATTAATTTGGGCCAAACTCCTGCCTAGCGCTGTGCGTTGTTCCTCCTTTAGGGCTAGCTGCCAAACCCCTTCGTAAGTTGACGGGTTTTGCGCCATCAAAAATCTCCGTACGGTTGGCTGAAGTAGGAAAGCGACACCGACAACAAAACATCGATGTTCTGAAACATCGATGTTTCCGTCCAAATATCTGTTGTGAGACACATTTGAGACATTGCTCAATCGCTCTTTTAACATAAATGACACTGTTTCGTACTTCTGATCTATCATTGAATCTGTTGTTCTTCGTGATGGAACAGTATATCGTGATGGCACAGTTACTTTTAACAAGTGTTATAAACCTCGTCTTCAATGAGTGAAATCGGCTGAGAATCTCTACAAATTATGTAAAGAATAGCTCGAGAAATTTTGCTGTGCATATCTCCACCATCTTTAAAAGAAATCACATTTGTGAAACTGTTTTTCAAAGTTTTTTGATTGAACCTAGTAATATTGGAATACGAACTTACGGTTTCTTCTCTATGTTCCGTTTCAGTCACCGAAATGCTTGGAATGGCTGGGGCCGCAGCATCTGGATTGTGTGGTTTACTTTTTGCCTTGGGCTTCATTGATGACTCAAAATACTCGTTGTAAATATCAGAATATTTTGCCTTCAAATGTCCAGATAAATTCGTGGTATTGCCAGAAGTTTGAGGGACTTAAGGCAAATATTGAAATTTCGTCAATTTGTCAGAGATTTTGGAAAAATATTTGCAAATGGTACTTTTGGGAGGCATCTTACTAATAATATTAACGTTAACTTATATAAAACCAGAACAAAACAAAAACTTAAACGGCCGCTCTTGTGTTTATACTATTTATAAAATAAAACCCCAAGGAAAGTTCTGGAGTGTCGAAAACATTCCAAGCGCTCTAATTGGTTCATTGGTTGTTGATTGCCATTTGTCTCGTTGCTAGGGGATCGTTTCCCCTTTTGTATTCGTCCTTTTCAGAATTCAGACTTACATTTGCTGAGTGCGAAAACTATGCTACGTGGTTAATCTTTATTTATTATGGTACTTTCTCATTTAAAAAAAAGCATCGAAACAACGTAAAACATCGAGCACAAAACATCGATGTAAAAAAAACATCGGCTTCAGTAAATCGATGTTTATAACATCGATTCTTTTATCAAAACATCGATGTTTTGAAAACATCGACATCGATGTCGCATCCCTAGGCTGAAGGCCGGTCGAGCATTGATGTACATAGGAGCATACGCTTACGTGTATCTTCATCGTGAGGAATCCAAGTAAACGGGAGAGGTGTGCTGTAGCCGTTCCATGCGCTGCAATTGTGGATTGTAAGAGGCTATTTGACCCGCTGGCACTACTAAACCGATTTTTTATGCCTGTCTTAAAATCGTCAAGGGATTTAGTTTCTTTGAGTTGCGGCTGTGGGCGAAAGAATTCGGCGACTTCACCGGCTAGTTTTGTTTACGTCTCGAACAATTTTTGATTCGAATTCCACCCCGCGAAATTAGACACCTCTTTCTTCTACTTTGTCGAACAATATCAAAAATGGACAGGTCGGGATTATTGCCTGTGAAAATCGGGATTAATCCTATAAATTCCCCAAAATCCGGCACGGCATTGTTACATTCTGTACTGTTTGAGATTCTGGCGCCATATTTTGATTATCTTTCTCATTACTCCCTGTACCGTTTGCAGGAGGTTTGCCTGGGGATCAGAATCAGCCATTCTGAACAATAATTACATAACTACACTAATCAAATTTTACACACATCATAAAAATATAGCAAAACACTCATAAAAATATAATTCATCAGCACCAAAAAATTAAAATAAAACCTCGACTCATACAGAAAAAAATGTCATGTCGTTTTGCCGTATTACTAAAGGAAAGAAAAAATAGATTCATCGCATCAGCTCAAAGTCACGGCACCAGTTTCTTAGGACAATTATTTAAATTAGGAGAAATTAAAATTAAGATATTTAATGATTAGCATATAATACTTATTTAACATTAATTCCTGTAATAATTAATCCAATTAGGTTTATAGATAAAGACACTCTTTAGTGGTGTTTAAGTAAAAATAATTGCATAAAAAAAATATTAACTTAATTTCGTTGTGTTTGAGAGCAATAATCCTTTATAATATAATACCTGGTTCGGTGCTGTTGCCCCTGCTGTAGAGGTTATGAATCGTGAAAAAAATAATTAATATTAAACTAATTTACATTCCTTCAAAAAAATCCTGCAATAAAAATATCTCTCTATTCTAAAAAAAAGTAACTGGCGCCGCCGCCGCCGCTGTCAAAAGCTTGTCACGCTATCTCCTCCGAAACCGCTGGGGGTATGGGGTCGAGACCGATACCAACAGATGCAGAAAAATGCGGGGAAGAAAGTAAGACATGTCTCATCTTCGTTGGACTTTAAGTTTTTTTAAAATTTTATGTTTTGTGGAAAAATATTGACTTTTTCATGTTCAGATTGCGATAACTTGCCAAAAATTAATCGTAAAAATTTGATCTTTTTACAATCTAAGACTACAGACATTTATCCTTCAAACAAGACCTCATTTGTTTAAAAATAATTTAAAACAGACTAATATTTTCATCAAAATATTAAACCCACTTTTTCGAGAAATATCGTCACATATGTGGATGTAATATCGATGCTCCTCGAGTTTTTATCTTACAAAGAAAATATTTACATCATCTGGAAGATGAAAGCTTTCTCATTCATATAAACCTCATTTCAAGTCTCAATCTTAAAATTTCGATTTTTTAATTGAATTTTAAAGCTGAAACAGTGATTCAACAGTGATTCCCCTTCGCATAAGGGTGACTGACAACAGTAAATGGCTGTTGCATTGCCCGAGAATCACCCCTATGTATCTCGCTATTAGCCATAACAGAGGAGCGAGCGTAGCGAGCCTAGCGGCAAAGCCCCTAGTATACCTAAATGAAACGCTAAGTAGAAATGAAAACTGAGGTAATAATCGACATGGCAAAAATTTATACAAAAAATAAATAAATAAACATGATTTATTAAACATTATATGACCATTTAGTATACACTGCCTATAGGCTAATTTCTCATTGAGGATACAATCTTTTCTAATTTTCAACACAATCAATTCATTCACGGTATAATATAATTTATTAAAATTCGCGCGATTGGTTGGCAACCAAAAATGTTAATTCATTTAATAATTAAGTTACATAAAATTGTAAAAATGAAAGATAAAAAAATACATCATTACTGCTGCAGCGAATAATTAAAAGAAAAGGGGGACGGCACCGTCTTCATTAGAAGGAGAATTTAAAAGGGAATGGGCCAGCAGGTCTCGTCACTGACAGGCAAGTCGTTCTTCATTTCCTCAGGCATCTCGAGATACGTTGGTGAAAGTCTACTGTAGAATATCCTTTGTAAGAGGAATTATTAAACCGGCAGATGGCGTTACTGGTCCGTGGGCTGGCGAGAGATTCTGCTTATGCAAAAATGTGCCCTCGCAAGAAGCTGTGTGAGCAAGTAGACAACGGTAGTTTAAGATGGAGGTGTGAGTTGCGTTTTGTTTTTTTGTTGATGTGTGTTTTAATGTAATAATAATTACAAGATAAAAAGACTTTATATACCATGTTTTTAAATTTTCTGTTGAATCTAGCATGTGAGTATAAATAAAAATTATCCCATGAATCCATTGAAATGAAAATGTAATATGCTTGGTTCACTATTACGTTAATAGATGGCGCCTGTAGCGCAGTTACTTTTGAATCCAGACGCTTCTCGTATTTTTACGTAATGGATTTTAAAATATGGAATAAAGATGGCCAAAAGTATTAATATAATGCATTGCCATCGTGTTCTGAGCTATTCTAAAAGTTTCAAATGTCTAGCTAGTCGGGAAGTTAGTTAAAAATCGATTGCAAGATTTGTACCAGACAAACACATACACAAACAAGAAAGCAAGTTAATAAAAACATGGTAAAAAAAGTGTTCGTCCATGTCAGAGGAGTTTAAGTGATTTCCAAAGTCTTTCTTATCTTACATCGAAATGAAGGTGATGCAAGAACTCTAAGGGATAAGTATCCCTCTCCTATTCTATTAGTTGCAGGGCCTGACTTAGCTTAATTGGGGCCCGGGGCAAAAACTTCGTTGCGGGTCCCCCTCTGCTTCACTACTTCAGTAATGAAGAACCAAACGTTATGAAGGTATTTAAATTTTTCACCTCATTATAGATATATAACAAGAAAATTGACTAGAACCTAAAATAGCTATAAAGTCCCCCCTCCAATGGTCAGATGAAATATCGTTCTGTCCATTTTATTGATTTTCTGACAATTCTATGTCCATCATTAAAAGGAATATAGCACATCTGAAAAAAGTTCATTAAAGAAGGAAACATAAAATAAACTTTCTATTCGATTTGGGGCCCCCCTCTAATGTGGGAGCCCGGGGCAACTGCCCCGTATGCCCCTGCCTTAGTCAGGCTCTGATTAGTTGACTGTATTGTACGAAGAGAACGGATTAGATTTGAGATTTTAAGAACCGACGCAAATGCTGTTCTTCGTCATCTCTGGATCAGACTCGCTTACCTTCAATCTCGAAGTCTACATCCAAGTCCTTCAATCAGAAAGCCTACCTTCAATCTCGAAGTCGCCGGTCCGAATATTCAAAAACCCCACGCCAGTCACGTGATGGTGAAGAAAGTAGATCCTCTCCGCGCCGAGGATTTAGGATGGAAGATTTTGCCTTAAAAGCTTGTGAGATGTGTTTTAACAATTTAGATGTTATATATAAATTTTATTTCGACCTTTCATCTTCCTCGATGTTGCGTTTTGAAAAAAAACGGGGACCAGGAGCGGCGCGTTTGAAATTTTCATGTATTCAACCGCGTAGCTCTCAACCAGATGGTTTCGGGGAGCGTTCCGCAGAACTGTAACTCTCGTCAAAATTCCAGGCTTAATCCTCGCATCCCGTTGACGCCTGTGAACCAGTGTGGCTTGGCCACCAAAAAATATCAAGTCACCAGTCATGGGAAGCCAAGACCAGCTTAAGTATTTCGGGAAAGGGGAGTATATAGAAAAATTTACTATTAAAATAAAAAATAAAAATGCTACATTCATAATATATATATATACAGTGGACGCTCGTTAATTCGAACTCGGTTAATTCGAACTTTCGGTTAATTTGAACTAATCCAAAGGTCCCAAAAAACTTGTATTGGAGTTAATATTAAAAATATCTCATTAATTCGAACTAAAAATTTGACAAAAAAAATTCTTTTTCCTCGTTTAATGGAGAAAATACACACTGCATTTATTATTTTGTGTGTCAAAATTTCTTTTCTGTGTAAAGAGTCACATGCCTGCATTCCTAGACTATTGCATGTCCGCTAAACGTTAGTAGCTATTGTCCTTCTTATTAGTGCTAAACGGAAAAAGCTACACTACTGGCCACCCAAATTGCAACACCAAGAAAGACAAGAGATATCACAACAAAATTTATTTTGTAGATAACATGTTGACCAAGTATCAAATGATTAAATTTATGGACTTCTGTGAAGTGGTTCCTGCCAAAATCAGTAGCCAGAGTAGCCGCCATTGTTGGAGATCACCGCTGCCACACGCCTCGGCATTGATTCAAAGAGACTTGGGATGCGTTCTTGGGGTACAGCAGACCAAGCAGCTTCCACACGTTGCCAAAGTTGATCTGCTGTGGCAGCTGGGGATGGAATCTGGGTCAATCGTAGAGCAACCATGGACCACATGTTTTCTATCGGCGAAAGATCCGGAGAGCGAGGCGGCCAGGAAAGCAATTCAATCTGGCGATTGACGAAGAACCGTTGGACAATGCGTGCCACGTGTGGTCGCGCATTATCCTGTTGAAATATGGCTGTGGGCAAGCCCTGAAGGTAAGGAAGGACAACTGGCTCCAACACCTCGGAGATGTAGCGCTGGCTGTTTAAAGTACCGGCAATGCGTACTAGAGGTGTGCGAGAGTGATAGCCAATACCGCCCCATACCATAATACCCTGTGCAGGACCAGTGTGACGGTGCATAACGCAGCTGTTCAGCATCCTCTCTTCACGGTGTCTCCAGAATCGAATGCGACCATCGTGGTGTTGCAGACAGAAGCGTGACTCGTCAGTAAAGACAATTTCATTCTATTCTGCCGTCCACATCCTTCTGTCATCGCACCATTGGCGGCAGAGACGTCTGTGGTTCTGTGTCAAGGGTAGACAATGCAATGGACGTCTTGCGGACAGACCACTCTGCTGTAAACGGCGTCGAATGGTACGCGCAGACACTGGATGATGCGTTACAGACTGTATGTGCTGTGCTATGGTTCGTGATGTGACTGAGCGATTCGTCCCTGCCATGCGCACAATTTGCCTGTCATCACGTGAAGTGGTGCATTGAGGTGGATGCGATCGAACACGCCGGTCCGTCGTACCCTCCTGCATCCAACGATCACATATCCGCATTACAGTTGTTTGGTTTCGTCCAACACGACTACCGATTTCCCTGAAAGATAATCCACAATCTCGGTAGGCCACTATCCTTCCTCTGTCGAACTCGGATACTTGATCAAAAGATGATCGCTGTTTTCTACGAGGCATAATTGATCGTTTTTTTTTGAAAAAACCACAAGAAAAACACAATTGCCGAACTTGAAATCGTCGAAATCTCCAAGCCTTAAATAGCGCTTTGAAGTGGTGCCATAGGCGCGCGTGATGTGCGTCTGCGCTGAAATTCTAATCATTTCCATATCTCACCCCCGCTAATGCATGTTGTAAATTTCATGTTATTTGCATGTTTCCTTCAGGGTGTTGCATTTACAGTGGCCAGCAGTGTATTTTCCTTTATTTGGATCGATTTTCTTAGAATTTCAGAAAAACTAGTCCACTACAGATTCTAGGGAGCTGCGTCAGTTATAACTGCAGTGCAGACAAGTTAATGTGGTCTAGTTTTTCTTCCTCATTGTGTGGTGTGAACGTGTAAAAATTCAGGATGTCTACACGTGAAAAGTACAAAACCCTAACTTTGGAGACAGAGATAGAAATTTTAAAAAAAGTAGAGAATGGCGAATGTAAAACAAAGTTAGCAGCTGACTATGGAATTAAAAAAAATGCCTTGTCAACTAATTTGAAAAACAAGGAGTCAATTTTAGATTCATGGGAAAAATCAAAATTTGCTAGAGGAAGGAAACGCAGGGGAAATGCGTCCCAAGAAGTACTAGAAAAAGCTCTACTGCTATGGTTCCAGGATGTTAGATCTCGAAATTTTCCGATAAATGGACCCCTAGTGCTGACGAAGGGTGATGAATTGGCAAGTCGAATGGGTATTGAAGATTTTAAATGCAGTGATGGATGGCTCTCTCGATTTAAGTCAAGGCACAATATTTCTTATCAAACTGTATGTGGCCAAAGCAATGATGTAAACGAAGACGTATGCACTAATTTCGGTAGGAAACTGCCAGGTCTTTTCTCTACTTACCTGCCGAAAGATATTTTTAATACGGCCATAATGGACAAAGCCATAATGAACTCTATTAAAACTCTGAAAGTATTTATTCAGGTGGAACCTTCCTCTGAAAATGAATTGAAATGTTTACTTCAAATCGAGAAGCTGGCTAAACAATGTAGGCATCATAAACAGAACCAAACATCCATTTTACAGTATTTCCCCAAAGTGTAATTCATATTTTTAATAAAAGTTTACTTTATACTGCATATCTTCTGCTTCATTTTATGATTAAGGTAAGTCTGTATTGCTTTTTAGTATGTTTAACTTTAGATAACATAGTATAATATATTTTCTGGGGTTATACATACTAGGAGAGCTTCTTCTTCAGTGATACACATTTAAAGTTATATGTTTTCTCTTAACATCGGATAATTCGAACTTTTTTCTGAGAACCTTTGAGTTCGAATTAACGAGCGTCCACTGTGTATATATATATATATATATATATATATATATATATAAGATAAAGTTGAAAGAGAAAAACCAGTATGAGAACTAAAGCTACTACAGCCAGGAACCAAAAACATGAAAAGATAAGATTGAAAGAGGTTTTAGACAATATTTCATCTTCAGCGGTGTCAATACTGTCTAAAAACCAATGGATTGTTTCAGATAAGTATGATCTATACAATAAACACACTCAGACACCGTACAATCCATGAAAAACTGTAGAATTGAATAAAGAGTTACTTAACCATAGAACACCAAACCTGGCGCTAGACAGAGTGGAAGTTAAGAATAAGTAACTGCAAGATGACTGACGTCACAAAACTTGCAACCATGGGGATTATGGAAACACAGAAACTGACCTACTATGGATACTGTGTTTTAGGTCTATTAAACCTTTATTAATTTAGTTTTTTATTATTATTACTAAGAGTAATTTTTTAACTTATTTTTATTTTTACTTAAGATTTTAATTTTATTTTTATATATTTTATTTTTAGTAGTTATTTTTTCTAATTTTACTTATTATTTTAATTTACTTATTAATTGCAACAGTACAAACTATTCATTAAAACTAAAACAACCAATTATGTGTTTGGATAGACTTTCGGGGTAATAATTACGTGTTAGCACAGGTATCAAGTCTAAAATATGCTTATTCCTATTGTCTTTAGAACATAGCCTATTTATACGAACTAACTGATTTACAATAATGTTATTAAAAACAGATTTATGTAAACAGGTTAGGTAATTTTGAAACTTAACAATATTAAAATCATAGTCAGATCTTTTGTCGTATAAGTCAAAAGTAAATTTGATATGAGAATTTACATAATTTAATGTGTATTTACATAATTTATGTAATTTAATGTTAATATTTAAAAAGTTTACATTAATATTATCTTGGCTACTTTTAATTAGTTCCAGATTAGGAGGGTAAAAATTTAAGTCTATATGATTATTACTTTTATTAATTACTATTATATCATCTATATACCTAAATACACTGCTGGCCACCCAAATTGCAACACCAAGAAAGACAAGAGATATCACAACAAAATTTATTTTGTAGATAACATGTTGACCAAGTATCAAATGATTAAATTTATAGACTTCTGTGAAGTGTGGTTCCTGCCAAAATCAGTAGCCAGAGTAGCCGCCATTGTTGGAGATCACCGCTGCCACACGCCTCGGCATTGATTCAAAGAGACTTTGGATGAGTTCTTGGGGTACAGCAGACCAAGCAGCTTCCACACGTTGCCAAAGTTGATCTGCTGTGGCAGCTGGGGATGGAATCTGGGTCAATCGTAGAGCAACCATGGACCACATGTTTTCTATCGGCGAAAGATCCGGAGAGCGAGGCGGCCAGGGATGCAATTCAATCTGGCGATTGACGAAGAACCGTTGGACAATGACGAAGAACCGTTGGACCCCATACCATAATACCCGGTGCAGGACCAGTGTGGCGGTGCATAACGCAGCTGTTCAGCATCCTCCCTTCACGGTGTCTCTAGACTCGAATGCGACCATCGTGGTGTTGCAGACAGAAGCGCGAGTCGTCAGTAAAGACAATTTCATTCCATTCTGCCGTCCACATCCTTCTGTAATCGCACCATTGGCGGCGGAGACGTCTGTGGTTCTGCGTCAAGGGTAGACAAAGCAATGGACGTCTTGCGGACAGACCACTCTGCTGTAAACGGCGTCGAATGGCACGCGCAGACACTGGATGATGCGTTACATACTGCATGTGCTGTGCTATGCAGTGGCGTACGCAAGGGGGGGTTGATGGGGGTTATAACCCCCCCCATTGGTTCTGATTACATATATTATTTAATTAGGTTTACGCTTTGCACTGATTGCTCAAAACTACTCTTTCATAGTAATAGTCCAGTCAAATTTACTCAAAATGGCGGAGAATCATGTATTAAATGAAGGGGTTGAGATTTTTTCAGGAATGTGTAGGGGTTGATACCCTGAGCAACGCCTAATAAAGTCCCCTCGATTTCAGGCGCCGCGGGGGGGGGGGGGGGGTCCAAAGGTCCTTTTTTCAGTTTTTGGCATTTATCTCGTAAACGGTGCGTAGCACAGGAAATTGTCAAATTTAAAAAATAAAGCTTATAGAATTCCCTTCCGAATGGTATATTCATGTTTGTACCCAAGTGTTACCGTTTTCGAGAAATGAGCCGTTGAATATGAAAATTTTTCAAAAAAAGTGGTAGCGGTTCAGGTATCTCGTCAAACTTCCTCTTCTAACTCTTTCCCCTTCCATTTCTCAGAAAACTCGTGTTAGAGAAAGTTGTAGAGCGAAAATTTTCCTTCAAAAATTTATATAATTATGCTAATTTATCTTCACCAGGTAAATAGTTAGAGCGTTTTGAAGTTTAGGGGTACTTTTCAACATTTTGCTTGTAAAATGCTCGTCACTCAAGTTTAGTTTCCATGATCTGTAACTCTCTTAATCACTTTGTGTGCTGTTTAATTAGATACGTATAGTATTCATAACCCATATAAATAATAAATTATGTATACCTGTACGTATAATGTATATCTCATAATATACAGAAGAACACTTGTAGTACAAAGGAGGAAGTAAGAAAACAAACCAAAATGTATAAAAGTTGTTCATATAATCAAAAAATGGTTATCAAAAGTAGGTTCAAACAACAGTTACTTACATTGAATATATTATATAAATTTATTTCATCAACTTCTTTCCTATATATT
Organism: Dolomedes plantarius; assembly: GCA_907164885.2. Classification (NCBI taxonomy): domain Eukaryota; kingdom Metazoa; phylum Arthropoda; class Arachnida; order Araneae; family Dolomedidae; genus Dolomedes; species Dolomedes plantarius. The sequence continues at coordinate 238,337,238 of OU015491.1, read as the reverse complement.
AAAAGCAGTCAATCTGATACTTCGAAAAAAGTTTCAAACAAGTCAAAGTCTTCACTATCATTTTAGCTTCTGTAGAATGTCCGAATTTTCCCGAAATGATTTCCCACCAAAGTGGCATCCCACTATAATGTCACGATCAAAGTCACTAAGCTCCTTTGACTTACTCATCGTCTCACAAACGCATAAATATGACCTGCCAAACCACTACCAATACTTTTATAGCTTTCGGTTACGCATCAAATTACGTCACCTGCTAGATCCAATTCTTTAGGGGGGTGTCCGGATACTTTTGGCCAGATAGTGTATAACGTATTATTGAATATTAATGGATTATATAAATTATTAAATTTACTTAATGAGGTCAGCTGAATGATAAAACCTGAAGATGTTGGGAAGAATAGAGCCTGTCTTCTGTGTTGCCCCGTCCGGCCTTCATGAAAAACACATTCGTGTCTCGTGGGGTGAGTGCCACAAGTAAGACGAGCAGGTCTTACCTATCTACTATCACCACAGTTGAATGAGAGGTGTTTTGCCACCCACCTCTGACAATACTGCAGTCAGCATCTCCTTTGGCTTGTAGCGTACTGGAAGTATGGGGTTAGTTTTCCCAAAACCTCACAGAGTGCGAGAAACACAGCTGCGTGTTATCGGGACAGTTTTTGGCCGGTTCCCATCGTTTTTAAACACGTGAAAGAGTTTTGGCCTGAAGATTAATCCCTGGAATGGCGGTTTCCCTAACAAGTGGTGAGGGTAACTCTTTGGAAAACAGAAAATGATTTATATCACCGTAATAAAGCTGTCTTCTCTTAGCGATAACTTCATGCGAGTGACATCGGCGGGCGATAAAGTTTCGGCGTTAAGAAGAGCTGTCAGCCGATAATCTGCTGCCCCCCCGGCTGAAAATTCAGACATCTAGGGAGAGGCCGCACAGAATCCGCCTTGTGTGGACGTGTTTGTTTTAAGCTCCTGTGTTGGGACTGTATAGGTCCGGGAGCGTGCATTGTAGATCTGCACAGAGTTAAATTGAATATGTTGTAACCTTAAATGTTAAATTTTTTGTTGTTTGTAAATAAAATTCCTCGTTAAGTTTCTGTTTTAAAAATTGGCTTCGCATTTTATTTAGGACTTCTTTGTTATGGATCCAATAGTTGTGAAATTTTTTCAAAATGCCTCAGAGAGTTTACCCTTGTCGTGACGCCAGAGGCTGTAGTAGACTGTATATCTCTTGCATCCAAGGCCTGAACTAACATAGTAAAGAGCTTGGTTTCGCTCCTTTCACTGGACAGGAAGTTTTCCTGATGAACAGTAGCCACCATGTTCTTATTGAAGTCAATATCCACTGATGCTTTACTTGATGCTTTCCGATGTTGTTCGTCTCTTTCCGTGGAGTTCGTGTCTTCATAACCATCAAAAAACACAGCTGAACTGCTGCCGTAATGGTTGATTATGTACGATACATATTGATCGCATATGGAGGCGAAGGTGGTGTTGGTGTTCCACTTTACTCTATGGAGCAAGAGCCGCCATCGATTACCGTGAAACTGTTCTTCACATTGATCAATTGATTACATTTTGGGAAAGCATCATACAATGCTAACTTTTTGATTTTTCTCATTATCACCTCGGCGAATAGAGACATCGGGTATGGGGCTAACTCGTACGTTAGCAACTCCTCTACATCCCCTTCTTTCTTCTTGGTGATCAGAATTCTTTGAAATATCATCAGAGGCTCTACCACCACTACCTCATCATTAACTTTGATTATATTGCTCATCGCAGCTAAAGGAACGACTGAGTCTTTCTTGGATTGTTTCACGTCTGAGAAATTCATTCCAACAAAAGTGTTCATTGTGCGGGTTCCAATTTCCAATGCCTGGTAGCAGTTGACGTTGCTTGTTCCAATTACTCCCGTTGAAAGTGACATCGAACAATTACGTTCAGCAAAAGGCGGGTGATTAGCCAACCATTGAGCAAGCTTCCTTCTGTCTAGATCGTCTCTAGTTATGCGTGATGCTCGAAACTCAACATGTTGTTCTCCTCTTGCAGTATGGACGCCACAAACATCTCAAATGAATTACATATTGCTGTAGCTGTGCGTGCTCCCCCAACTCATTTCGCCAACACTGAATCACTAAAGTCTCGCCCACGTGTTACTTCTCCTTCATTCTTCATGTCACACATGAGTGTCACCTGAATTGCCATGTTAGACCACACACCAGCCATTGGTGTTCCAGTTCTGTTGACAGTGAAGTATCCACGATCTATAAAATCCTGTTTAAGTTGAAGGTGGCGAGTTGTTAGCCCCAGCATGTGTTGTACATATAGGTGAGTACACTTTGCATAATGAAAATGCCCGCTGGCATGGAAGTAAGGTATCATCAGTTGGACGCATGTCATATGATCTTTCCAGTATGATCTTTCCAGTCCGTTCATCAACACCACCATTTCAAAGTACTGGACCCACAAGGCTTGTGTTGGGCCACTACCTTTGAGACGTGACAATTCGTTGCTCAATTTCCACTGAATGCTCGCAAGGGAGGTATTTGTGGAAATGTGTTGTGGAGTAATTTCTACTGAGGTCTGAAGTAACTGAACTACTTCTGCTTTTTCCTATGGTGTGATATCTAAATTTTTCAAAATAATCTGAGCTAAAATGACACTTCTATACATTTTGGTTTGTTTTCTTACTTCCCCCTTTGTACTACAAGTGTTCTTCTGTATATTATGAGATATACCTTATACGTACATGTATACATAATTTATAATTTATATGGGTTATGAATACTATGCGTATCTAATTAAACAGCATACAAAGTGATTAAGAGAGTTACAGACCTTGGAAACGAAACTTGAGTGACGAGCATTTTACTAGCAAAATGTTGAAAGTACCCCTAAACTTCAAAACGCTCTAACTATTTACCTGATGAAGATAAATTAGCATAACTATATACCTTTTTGAAGGAAATCTTTCGTTTTACAACTTTCTCTATCACGAGTTTTCTGAGAAATGGAAGGGGAAAGAGTTAGAAGAGGAAGTTTGACGAGATACCTGAACCGCTACCACTTTTTTTTGAAAAAATTTCATATTCAACGGCTCATATCTCGAAAACGTTAACATTATATATATAATAGCCGTTGTCTCTGTATAACACTTCCGGTCTGTACTCATCTTTCAATTGAAGCCCTCAGTAAAAAAACAGACGGTTAGGCTTAATTTCAATTTCAGATGTGGATCAGAATTTTTTCTTACCTAAAAACTAATATCTTCTCCATCAAATCACGTTTGTTCAGCCTATTTTTCTATAAAACACTCAGAACTAAAAAAAAATGGATGCTTTTAGCTGTATATTTAACAGTTTTTAAAAATCTGTTTACTTTTGCGATGAATTCTGAAAGTAAACAAACTTGAATGTGAATGAATCCTGTAGCTCAAGTATTCATATCGCGTAGTGAGCTGTAAAAAACTGGATGGCAGTCTACTACTCCAATCGCATGAAAAACTAAATAAATAAAATATAATGAAAGGGTTTGCTTTTACAAGTTGTGGATTAAATAAAATATTGTTAGATAATTCGGGATATTTTTTAACTTTCATATACTTTTTCCATTATGACGTCAAAATGTCGGGTTACCTTCTAGTTTGTGTATAAACATGGATATACCATTTGGAAGGGAATTTTATAAGCTTTAATTTTTAAATTTGACAATTTTCTGTGTGACGCACCGTTTTCGAGATAAACGCCGAAAACTGAAAAAAGTGACCTTTGGACCCCCCCCCCCCCGGGGAGCCTGAAATCGAGGGGACTTTATTAGGCGTTGTTCAGGGGACCAACCCCTACACATTCCTGAAAAAATCTCAACCCCTTCATTTAATGCGAAATGGAAACCTAATTTGACTGGACTATAACCCCCCCTTTGAAAATTTCTGCGTACGCTACTGGTGCTATGGTTCGTGATGTGACTGAGCGATCCGTCACTGCCATGCGCACAATTTGCCTGTCAACACGTGAAGTGGTGCGCTGGGGTGGATGCGATCGAACACGCCGGTCCGTCGTATCCTCCTGCATCCAACGATCACATATCCGCATTACAGTTGTTTGGTTTCGTCCAACACGACTACCGATTTCCCTGAAAGATAATCCACAATCTCGGTAGGCCACTATCCTTTCTCTGTCGAACTCGGATACTTGATCAAAAGATGATCGCTGTTTTCGACGAGGCATAATTGATCGTTTTTTTTTTTGAAAAAACCACAAGAAAAACACAATTGCCGAACTTGAAATCGTCGAAATCTCCAAGCGTTAAATTGCGCTTTGAAGTGGCGCTACAGGCGCGCGTGATGTGCGTCTGCGCTGAAATTCTAATCATTTGCATATCTCACCTCCGCTAATGCATGTTGTAAATTTCATGTTATTTGCATGTTTCCTTCAGGGTGTTTCATTTACAGTGGCCAGCAGTGTATATTGTAATTGCAATTATCTATATTATTATTTTCAAAATAATGTAAGTATAAATTAGCTAGCATACTTGAAGCATTTCCACCTTGTGGTACACCTTTGGTCTGTAAATATATACTATTATTATGAACTATGTAATTATGTTCAGTTACAAAATCGAGGAGCCTATTGAAACGAGTTAGATTAATTTCGTTGCCTAAGTATTGAATATTATTTTGTACTAACTTTATGATTATTCTATTTAAATCAATTATATTGATATTATTAAATAAATCTTTAAAATCATAAGTTACTACTGTTTTACAATTACCTAATGTTTGAAGTTTTCTAATTAGACTAAAGCTATTATCAATTATACCACAAACACCAGATGTTATATTTTTATATATTAATTTAAGGTAATTTAATAATATTACACTATATATATATATATATATATATATATATATATATATATATACACTGCTGGCCACTGTAAAATGCAACACACTGAAGGAAACATGCAAATAACATAAAATTTAAAACATACATTAGCGGAAATGAGTTATGCAAATGATTAGAATTTCAGCGCAGACGCACATCACGCGTGCCTGTGGCGCCACTTCAAAGCACTATTTAAGGCTTGGAGATTTCGACGATTTCAAGTTCGGCAATTGTGTTTTTCTTGTGGTTTTTTCAAAAAAACGATCAATTATGCCTCGTCGAAAACAGCGATCATCTTTTGATCAAGTATTCGAGTTCGACAGAGGAAGGATAGTGGCCTACCGAGATTGCGGATTATCTTTCAGGGAAATCGGTAGTCGTGTTGGACGAAACCAAACAACTGTAATGCGGATATGTGATCGTTGGATGCAGGAGGATACGACGGATCGGCGTGTTCGATCGCATCCATCTCAGCGCACCACTTCACGTGATGACAGGCAAATTGTGCGCATGGCAGTGACGGATCGCTCAGTCACATCACGAACCATAGCACAGCACATGCAGTCTGTAACGCATCATCCAGTGTCTGCGCGTAACATTCGACGTCGTTTACAGCAGAGTGGTCTGTTCGCAAGACGTCCATTGCTTTGTCTACCCTTGACGCAGAACCACAGACGTCTCCGCCGCCAATGGTGCGATGACAGAAGGATGTGGACGGCAGAATGGAATGAAATTGTCTTTACTGACGAGTCACGCTTCTGTCTGCAACACCACGATGGTCGCATTCGAGTCTGGAGACACCGTGAAGAGAGGATGCTGAACAGCTGCGTTATGCACCGCCACACTGGTCCTGCACCGGGTATTATGGTAGGGGGCGGTATTGGCTATCACTCTCGCACACCTCTAGTACGCATTGCCGGTACTTTAAACAGCCAGCGCTACATCTCCGAGGTGTTGGAGCCAGTTGTCCTTCCTTACCTTCAGGGCTTGCCCACAGCCATATTTCAACAGGATAATGCGCGACCACACGTGGCACGCATTGTCCAACGGTTCTTCGTCAATCGCCAGATTGCATTGCTTCGCTGGCCGCCTCGCTCTCCGGATCTTTAGCCGATAGAAAACATGTGGTCCATGGTTGCTCTACGATTGACCCAGATTCCATCCCCAGCTGCCACAGCAGATCAACTTTGGTAACGTGTGGAAGCTGCTTGGTCTGCTGTACCTCAAGAACTCATCCAAAGTCTCTTTGAATCAATGCCGAGGCCTGTGGCAGCGGTGATCTCCAACAATGGCGGCTACTCTGGCTACTGAGTTTGGCAGGAACCACACTTCACAGCAGTCTATAAATTTAATTATTTGATACTTGGTCAACATGTTATCTACAAAATAAATTTTGTTGTGATATCTCTTGTCTTTCTTGGTGTTGCAATTTGGGTGGCCAGCAGTGTATATATGAAATGACCCGAATTGGGTCATCTATTGAAGAAACACAATCGAGGCCGAAATAATGAAATTCCAAATCATAAAGAAGAATGGAAGTTTATTCCATGAAATCTGCGATATGTTACTCGCTTCGAAGCCAGCCCGGGTCTCCTCGTAGAAGTGCCAAAATACAATTAGCCCAGCGAGGTTGCCAGAATTGGCGGAGGAAGTTAGTGTGTGGAAAGGCGAGGTGTTTACGCCAAAGAGAAGAAAGAGGGGTTACTAGAACAGAGATAAAGTTCAGAATGGGCGATTATAGGTAGTTAGTAATATTATCATATATATATATATATGTGTGTGTGTGTGTTAGTTTGTTAATTATTGACCAGCCACCAGACAAAAGTATACCAGCCACTTTTAGAACAATATAAAATTCAAATATTAAAATCAATGGTTGTAGTTATTTAAAGTTGAAGAATCAATTAATAAGGCTTGCCATGATCTGATATATTAATGTACTGTTCTAATTCCTTTGAAACAATTAAAAGAACTGAGCACTTCTCCAATTATCATCTGAATTATTCAAGCAACTAGTAATCAGATCACGGCTAGTTGAAACGAGATGAGTTTACAGGGCTATTTAACAAAGCTAATATATATAAAATTGACTATTTAATTGACTAACAGAGATTACAACGCACGTTATATATTAATTATTTCCTATAATATTGATTATTAAATGTGTCTTATCTACACAACAATATAAATACGGCGTACTTTACACAGTTACCAAATTTTCAGGTATAGCTAGTTCTTCAAGTATGTTCCCACGTTGGACATTTTTATTCATTGTGATGATTAATCCAACATAGAAAAAAAGAATAAACTGCTAGAATTTTCATTTAATATCGTCGATGACTCTTGACGAGGACTATATCTTTATATATAAAAGGCAAAGTCTGTGTGTGTGTGACCGAGTTTTTGTCTGCTCGCGGCGCAGCGCAAAGACGGTAGGTCGGACAGTCTTGAGATTCGACACGAAGATGCCTCCCGAGGTCTCATTATGCACCTCGAAGCCCTTTTTTCGATTTTTTAATTAGATTTTCCGTAATTAAATATTTAGTCGCGATTTGGAGCTCCCGGACGAGTAAAAGCCCCGTAAATCCTAACGTATCCGTCCAAGAATTTTCTTTTTCGGACGAGCCTATACGGGAAAGATGACACTATACGGAAATCACAATTAAAATTGTCTGTCTTAATTTATCGATTAATTGTGATTTTTTTTCGATCGCCTGTACGCACCCGTTTTTCGGAAAAAAACGCGATTTTGTCCGTGACCCTTTTTTCCAAATTGTCGAATCGATACGTAAATGTCGTTACATTTTTACGAAATTTTTATCTCAGAGACCCTAGACATCCCAGTTTCGAAAGCCAGAACCAAAATTAATTTACAAATTGTAGTTATTTTTTAATAATTTATTTTATGATTCGGAAACTCTTGCGAGAAATCTCATTTTGGAGATTTCGTTCTTCATTTCCGGACGAAGGTAAAATAGGAGAAAAACCAGTTTTTCGACGTCATGCACGTGTTGGGGCGTTTGTTTTCTATGAGGGATTCGGTGGTTAAAGGAAATCGATTACTATTGCAGTGATAATCGATTAAAAAATCACATTTAGTAATGCCGTAATTTTTTTGGCCAGCACTTAGTTAATATCATATAATTTGTGGTGTATTTGTGGAAAAAATCTATGAAGATTTCAAAGAATTTCAGCATGTGGAGGATGTGATATATTCGCTTTCAAGGAAATCGATTACTATTGCAGTGATATTCGATTAGTAATCCTATGTCAAAAATTTTGCCAAAATGTGCCAGAAAGGATTAAATTTATATGGGTAAAATAATGTATCGTGGTGAGGAAAAGGATGACAGCGACGCCCATTAACAAAGGGTTAAGGCTACTAAAAAATTGGTAATTACATTACCCGAGCAACGCCGGGACGGGTACAGCTAGTATCTTTATATATAAAAGGCAAAGTCTGTGTGTGTGTGACCGAGTTTTTGTCTGCTCGCGGCGCAGCGCAAAGACGGTAGGTCGGACAGTCTTGAGATTCGACACGAAGAAGCCTCCCGAGGTCTCATTATGCACCTCGAAGCCCTTTTTTCGATTTTTTAATTATATTTTCCGTAATTAAATATTTAGTCACGATTTGGAGCTCCCGGACGAGTAAAAGCTCCGTAAATCCTAACGTATCCGTCCAAGAATTTTTTTTTTCGGACGAGCCTATACGGGAAAGATGACACTATACGGAAATCACAATTAAAATTGTCTGTCTTAATTTATCGATTAATTGTGATTTTTTTTCGATCGCCTGTACGCACACGTTTTTCGGAAAAAATCGGGATTTTGTCCGTGACCCTTTTTTCCAAATTGTCGAATCGATACGTAAATATCGTTACATTTTTACGAAATTTTTATCTCAGAGACCCTAGACATCACAGTTTCGAAAGCCAGAACCAAAATTAATTTACAAATTGTAGTTATTTTTTAATAATTTATTTTATGATTCGGAAACTCTTGTGAGAAATCTCATTTTGGAGATTTCGTTCTTCATTTCCGGACGAAGGTACAGCGAGTGAAAATAGGAGAAAAACCAGTTTTTCGACTTAATGCACGTGATGTGTTGGGGCGTTTGTTTTCTATGAGGGATTGAGTGGTTAAAGAAAATCGATTACTATTGCAGTGATAATCGATTAAAAAATCACATTTAGTAATGCCGTAATTTTTTTGGCCAGCACTTAGTTAATATCATATAATTTGTGGTGTATTTGTGGAAAAAATCTATGAAGATTTCAAAGAATTTCAGCATGTGGAGGATGTGATATATTCGCTTTCAAGGAAATCGATTACTATTGCAGTGATATTCGATTAGTAATCCTATGTCAAAAATTTTGCCAAAATGTGCCAGAAAGGATTAAATTTATATGGGTAAAATAATGTATCGTGGTGAGGAAAAGGATGACAGCGACGCCTATTAACAAAGGGTTAAGGCTACTAAAAAATTGGTAATTACATTACCCGAGCAACGCCGGGACGGGTACAGCTAGTATATATATATATATACAAGCTCAGGGCCTTTTTATCGCATGGGCAAATCGGGACTTTGCCCAGGGCCCCCTGATGCTAGGGAGACCCAAAACCCCCTTGGTGTATGCATCTAGTACTTCTGATAGTACGTGTTTTTATAAATGTCCGTAAGGGGGGCCCACAAATAGCATCTGCCCAGGGGCCCCAGCTTTCATAATCGGGCCCTGTACTAGCTGAAAACCCGCACTTCGCTACGGAGTACGTTCAAAGTAAATACAACGGTCAATGTATGCAATTAATGCCAAAAATAAATAAATATGTATATATATATATATACACTGCTCAAAACAATTAGGGGAGCACATGGTTTTAACGAAATTACGCAAATACTTACACCGATAAGTAACATAAAATAAATCATTCATAATTTAAAGCCTAGCAGGAAGCAGAAGAAGAAAACTTCATATGCAAATCAAAGTTCATGACGTCAAAAACCAGAAAAAGAACACAAGGGTGGAAATCGTGATGTTGCAGAAACGTCTGTTTCACTGCCTTAACTGTGAAATTCGATTGCTCAGTTATTCCTTTTGAGAAAAGGTGACTTGAAAATGTCTCAATAACGTGATTTACCGGAATCCATGGCATGGCGTATTATAGGGAGACTTGAATCCGGGCAAACACAACGTAGTGTCGCGGACGCTGTTGGAGTCGCCAGAAGTGTCGTTGCAAGGCTGTGGAACCGATTCCAAGAAACAGGGAATTTTAGACGTCGACCAGAGCAAGGTCGGCCACGCGCCACTACAGCAACTGATGACTGGTGTATACTGTTAACAGCTCGTCGAAACAGAACAGAAAATGCTACTCAGCTGCAAAGACAGTTGCTCTTGACAACAGGACGAAGGGTGTCCAGCCAAGCAGTACATAATAGGCTTCATCAGGGAGGTCTCTATGCACGTAGGCCAATGGTCTACATTCCGTTGACCTCACGCCACCGTGCGGCCCGAAGAAGATGGGCTGCTAAACATCGAGATTGGGAGTAACATGATTGGAGCCAAGTGCTGTTTACAGACGAGTCCCGATTCAGCCTGGAGTGTGACACCCGACGTGTTTTGGTATGGAGGGAAAGGGGCACTCGAAATAACCCCACATTCGTTCGTGAAAGGTCACAATACAGACGAGCTGGTTTTATAGTATGGGGTAGAATCAGCATAGGTGGACGTACGGACCTGCATATCATTCGAAATGGTACTTTGACGGCCCGAAGGTATGCAGACGAGATACTGAGACCTCATGTCATACCTTACGCTGCAGCCATTGGAGATTCCTTTGTTTTGCAGCATGATAATGCCAGACCGCATACAGCTCGTCTTGTGGAGAACATTCTTGAAGCTGAAACAATACAGCGTATGGAATGGCCAGCGTGCTCTCCTGACCTGAATCCAATCGAGCATGTTTGGGACATGCTCGGACGACGCATTGCTGCGAGACCAAGGCCTCCTTTTACTCTCCGAGATTTGGAGATTGCACTTCTTGATGAGTGGAACAGTATTCCCCAAAGTCTTATCGATAACATCATCGCATCAATGGAAAACAGGTGTGCAGCAGTCTTAGCTGTTCGAGGAGACCACACGCCATAGTAAAATTCTTGCATCATTTCGAAACAATACTTTTTTTTATCGTTTACATGTAACCAAATTGTTGCCCTAAATCATCTTTTCATGTCTTTTCTATATTTTCAAAGAATTAAAGCTTAATTACAAATTTTTTAAAGTCTTTTTTTCTATATTGCGCATTGATACGCGTGTACTATCCATTTTATGCCAATACGTGGCTGTCTCGCACGGTTTTCTTAACTTCTTTGCTTGCTCCCCTAATTTTTTTGAGCAGTGTATATATATATAATAAATACGACGACCAATGTATACATAATACGCAGTTTTTTTTTTCACATTTTAGTCCGCAAAAACGAGTGTGCGCATTATGCTTGAGTACAAAAAAAAGTAGTTTTAAACATTGGATAAACGAACGTAAAGCAGCTGTAAGACATTGTCGCAACACGGGTGTGTGCGAATCTGCACTCCGTGATTCATCCACCCTTTTACTAAGCAGGTATTCCTTTTAAACAAACGGAACTCACAGTTGGTATCGCCAAGTGAGGAGGATGATAGCAATATACATTACGACGGCAGCAATAATTATGACATGGACGCAACAACAATAGATGAGCTGTATTCTAGTAAAAGTGATTAAGACTGATAATTTGACAGTATTGTTTGTTTTAAATTAACAATTTAAGTTTTTTTCTACCGAATTTGACGTTTTCGTTTCTTTTCATTACAAATTTTATTTATGTTAATAAATATTTGTGCCATTTTTAAATAAAATATTGAAAACTTATGGGTGCGTATTATAGTCGAGATTTTACGGTATATATATATATATATATAATTCAATTTCCTTTCTTTAACTTTAATTCGAGATGCTCGGCCACTTTAGTTTGCGCAAAGTCCCTTCCGTAAGATAACGAAAACAAAGCTCCTTTGCAGCTGCACTATAAATATCGTGATAAAACGAAGATTTACGACTAAGATATAAAAATAAATTATTTGCCTCGCACAACCCAAATTCTTCGGACGATAGCATTGTGCGACAGAGTACGCACTCATCTGTTTATTTGCACTCGTGAACACAGGCGTGGTGTCCGGGGGGGGGGGGGGTGTCACGTGTCCCCCCAAACTTAAATTTGAATAAATTAAAACAATTTATAATATATATATATATATATATATATATTATGAATGTTCAGTTAAAATCATAAAATTGTAGAAAATTTTAAGAAAGTTGGTTTTTTCCTGCTTCTTCAAACTGTGAAACTAAAGATTCCGATTATGTCTCCAGCCATAACATAGTTTTTAACAATGGTATAATCCATAACAAAAATTCGATGTTATTTTTTTACTCATTGTATAACTTTTGAATATTACTCAAGCATCAATTCTATTGTTATTCAGTTTTAAAAAAAATCATAATATTTCATATTTTAAGCACCGTCCGGTAGTCAATGCGCTGAGGAGGGCCCTAAATGAATTGAATTCGTGCCCCCCCCCCCCCCTCCCAAAACTTAGCACGCAACGCCTATGCTCGTGAATGTTCAAAATCGAGTAACTCGCGTGATGTCGGTATGAGCTTAAAAATGCAACGTAAAACAGAACCGATCCTTCATTCGTCGAGGTATTTAACCACGATTTCGGAGCACTGAGCCGTCCGCAAATTCACAATCTATCACCTTTTTCTCTCAACATCGCTGCTTTACGTTTGCCTTTCAGCTGAAGTTCTAATTTCCTTCACCATGTGGAGCTGGCGACGCCACAATGAAGGGTCGAACGGTGGGAGAGAAAGGGAGGGGGTGAAATCGAAACAGTTACTTTCAATGAGTAACGAGGACTTCGATCACATGCCAACACTGCCAGCGAAAATCGCAGCTAAGGTGTCAATAATTACAAGATAAAAAGACTTTTTATATACCATGTTTTTAAATTTTCTGTTGAATCATATAAACTTCACAATTCTATGAATATTTATAAATTTAAGATATATGAGTAATTCTAAGTACAAGAAATAAAACATTCTTTTGAAATTCTTCTTCAATAGTAAGAAAGCGATAAGAAAACAATTAACCACTCTTTCCCCTGACCCCCCACGCTGAATGTCCCCCACGTAAAATGGGGATAGGAAGTAGATAACATTTTCCCGTTGTAAAGAGCGATTTCGAAAAACGGACCCCGTAAGCTAAAGGGGGTTGCTATGGTTACTTGACTGCGGTTGACAAAGGAAAAGATGTAAGGTACATTTTAATGTACAAAAGTTGTACATTACCCTCCAGATACAAAATCTGCTCTCTCTCTTTATATATTATTATAGAAGTATAGATACACATTGGTATCCCAAAATTAGAATAAGACATGAAATAAAAATACAAAAATAAAAAAGCATTGTAAGTAAAGAATTTTTTTCAATTATTTTAAGCACCTAAAATAATATTCAAATTAATATTACGTTAGTTATTAATTAAAGTTAATTTTTTAAAAGAAAGAGGTGTGCTTGAGACCGTAGTTTTATTTAAAAAAAAAGAATTTTAAGTAAAGAATGTTTTTTTAATTATTTTAAGCACCTAAAATAGTTTTCAAATTAATATTACGTTAGTTATTAATTAAAGTTAATTTTTAAAAAAAGACAGGTTAAGAGATGAAATAAAAATACAAAAATAAAAAAAGGATTTTAAATAAAGAATGTTTTTTTAAAAATAATATTAAATTTTTTTTCAAATAATATTCCTAAAATAATATTCAAATCAATATTACGTTAGTAAATAACTAAAGTTAATTTTTTCAAAGAAAACGGCGTGCCGGAGAACGGATAGGTTCGAACCACTATCGTCAGAACAGAAGCCCACCGCAACAGCACCACGCTAAGGATCGTTGAACACTTCAGCACAAAAAGCTGTAGAGGACAGTAGCGGTAACGATGGAGATTGTTAGGATTAAGCCCCTAACTTTATTTCTACTGATCAGATATACATAATATATAGCCTATGTCCATCTGGAATAATGTACCTTTCAAACAGTGAAAGAATTTTTCAAATAGGTGCAGTGGTTCTGGAGATTACCCTCCACGTACAAAATCGCTCTCTCTTTATATATAAGTACTAGCGGCCCGTCCCGACTTTGTCCGGGTTGAACAAAATATTATACCAATAAATTTCCAGTTGATAGCCAATAAATTGTAAATCTTTTTTTACCTTAATAATAACCTAAATAATACCTTAAATTAATTTTATGTTAGTTAATAATTAAAATAAATTTTTTAAAAGAAAAAGGGTTGCGGGAGAACGGCTAGGTTCGATCCGCTAGCGTCAGAACAGAAGCCCACCGCGATAGCACCACGATAAGGATCGTTGAAATCTTCGGAACAAAAAGCGGTAGAAGACAGTAGCGGAAACAATGGAGATTGTTAGGATTAAGCCCCTAACTTTATTTCTACTGATTAGATATACGTAATATATAGCCTACTAGCTTTATATACCCGGCGTTGCACGGGTGAACCCTTAATAAAGCTTACTTGTATGATATGTATATTTGTATTTTATGGCAAGCTATACCCCTCTCCACTGGTCATCATCCCATCGGCATATTATAATAACCCCCCTTCCATGCTAATGTCAGCATTAAAATGTTTCTTTCAATTTTGATAACCCACTGGATCCCGGCCCTTCGAGGAGTTTGAGGTCTTCCCCGTAAACCCTTGTGAAAATCGCCGGTTTCATAAACAAAGAATTACCTGACGTTGCCCAGTATAATAAAAATGAATGGAGTTAACCTGAGCTCTAGATGTATACGTACTAACAACCGAAATATATACAATTCACACACACACACACACACACACACACACCTTTCCACACTTCATTTAATTAAGGTTGATCTCTCTCTTTTCTCCTACCACCAATTTGGTGTTCAAAATGGTGATATATAGGAAATATAAATTATTGGATTGTTTCTAGCAATTTTTTCAAAATCTAAAGCGAATGTCGAAAAATCGTGACATTGATCGTGTTTGTTACATTTAATCGTGTTTCTTACATTTTAAATCAAGAATCTTATGGATATCTGTTTCCTTCTTTGAGATATGACGGAATAAGTAAAAAACACGTAAAAACACGTTTAGCCCCCCTAAACCCCTTGGGGGCCGAATTTTGAAAAATCCTTAAATTGGTTTTTAGGTATTCATATTCCTTACATTTTAAAGCAAGAATCTTATGGATATCTGTTTCTTTCTTTGAGATATGAGGTAATATGTAAAAAATACGTTTTGCCCCCCCCCCCCCCAATGGGGCCGAATTTTGAAAATCCTGAAATTGGTTTTAATGTATTCGTGTTCCTTACATTTTAGAGCAAGAATCTTATGGATATCTGTTTCTTTGTTTGAGATATGAAGGAATACGTGAAAAACACGTTAAGCCCCCTCCCCGTCCCCTGGGGCCAAATTTTAAAAATCCTGAAATTGGATTTAAGGTATTCGTGTTCCTTACATTTTAAAGCAAGAATCTTATGGATATCTGTTTCTTTCTTTGAGATATGAAGGAACACGTGAAAAACACGTTAAGCCCCCCTCCCCGTTCATGGGGCCAAATTTTAAAAACTCCTGAAATGGGATTTAAGGTATTTGTGTTCCTTACATTTTAAAGTAAGAATCTTATGGACATCAATTTCCTTCTTTGAGATACGAAAGAATATGTAAAAAACACGTTTTGACCCCCCCCCCTTGGGGGGCGATTTTTGAAAAATCGCTTCTTAAATGACGCCTTCAGCACAAAAGTAATAGGCTCATAAAATTTGATATCTGTATCTCCAATAGTTTTTGCTGGGTGTTGATTCCTTTATATATATAGATAAAACACGTACGAACACGTTTAGCCCCCCCCTCTCCCCCTTGGGAGACGAATTTTGAAAAATCCTGAAATTGGTTTTTAGGTATTCATGTTTCTTACGTTTTAAAGCAAGAATCTTATGGATATCGATTTTCTTCTTTGAGATATAAAGGAATATGTAAAAAACACGTTTTGCCCCCCTCCCCCCCTTGGGGGGCGATTTTTGAAAAATCGCTTCTTAAATGACGCCTTCAGCACAAAAGTAATAGGCTCTTAAAATTTGATATCTGTATCTCCAGTAGTTTTTGCTGGGTGTTGATTCCTTTATATATATAGATAAAACACGTAAGAACACGTTTAGCCCCCCTCTCCCCCTTGGGAGACGAATTTTGAAAAATCCTGAAATTGGTGTTTAGGTATTCATGTTTCTTACATTTTAAAGCAAGAATCTTATGGATATCGATTTTATTCTTTGAGATATAAAGGAATATGTAAAAAACACGTTTTGCCCCCCTCCCCCCCCTTGGGGGGCGATTTTTGAAAATTCGCTTCTTAAATGACGCCTTCAGCACAAAAGTAATAAGCTCTTAAAATTTGATATCTGTATCTCCAATAGTTTTTGCTGGGTGTTGATTCCTTTATATATATAGATAAAACACGTAAGAACACGTTTAGCCCCCCTCTCCCCCTTGGGAGACGAATTTTGAAAAATCCTGAAATTGGTTTTTAGGTATTCATGTTTCTTACGTTTTAAAGCAAGAATCTTATGGATATCGATTTTCTTCTTTGAGATATAAAGGAATATGTAAAAAACACGTTTTGCCCCCCTCCCCCCTTGGGGGGCGATTTTTGAAAAATCGCTTCTTAAATGACGCCTTCAGCACAAAAGTAATAAGCTCTTAAAATTTGATATCTGTATCTCCAATAGTTTTTGCTGGGTGTTGATTCCTTTATATATATAGATAAAACACGCGAGAACACGTTTAGCCCCCCCTCTCCCCCTTGGGAGACGAATTTTGAAAAATCCTTAAATTGGTTTTTAGGTATTCATGTTTCTTACATTTTAAAGCAAGAATCTTATGGATATCGATTTTCTTCTTTGAGATATAAAGGAATATGTAAAAAACACGTTTTGCCCCCCTCCCCCCCCTTGGGGGGCGATTTTTGAAAAATCGCTTCTTAAATGACGCCTTCAGCACAAAAGTAATAAGCTCTTAAAATTTGATATCTGTATCTCCAATAGTTTCTGCTGGGTGTTGATTCCTTTATATATATAGATAAAACACGTAAGAACACGTTTAGCCCCCCTTCACCCCCTTGGGAGACGAATTTTGAAAAATCCTGAAATTGGTTTTTAGGTATTCATGTTTCTTACATTTTAAAGCAAGAATCTTATGGATATCGATTTTATTCTTTGAGATATAAAGGAATATGTAAAAAACACGTTTTGCCCCCCTCCCCCCCTTGGGGGGCGATTTTTGAAAAATCGCTTCTTAAATGACGCCTTCAGCACAAAAGTAATAAGCTCTTAAAATATGATATCTGTATCTCCAATAGTTTTTGCTGGGCGTTGATACGTGTATTCAGTGGCGTACGCAAGGGGGGGTTGATGGGGGTTATAATCCCCCCCATTGGTTCTGATTACATATATTATTAAATTAGGTTTACTCTTTGCACTGATTGCTCAAAACTACTCTTTCATAGTCATAGTCTAGTCAAATTAGCTCAAAATGGCGGCGAATCATGCATTAAATGAAGGGGTTGAGATTTTTTCAGGAATGTGTGGGGGTTGGTTCCCTGAGAAACGCCTAAAAGTCCCCTCGATTTCAGGCGCCGCGGGGTATGGGGTGGGGTGGGGTCCAAAGGTCACTTTTTTCAGTTTTCGGCGTTTATCTCGAAAACGGTGCATCGCACGGAAAATTGTCAAGCCCAAAAATTAAAGCTTATAAAATTCCCTTCCAAATGGTATATCCATGTTTGTACCCAAGTGTTATCGTTTTCGAGATATGAGCCGTTGAATATGAAAAAATTTAAAAAAAAGTGATAGCGGTTCAGGTATCTCGTCAAACTTCCTTTAACTCTTTCCCCTTCCATTTCTCAGAAAACTCGTGATAGAGAAAGTTGTATAGCGAAAGATTTCCTTCAAAAATGTGTATAGTTATGCTAATTTATCTTCACCAGGTAAATAGTTAGAGCGTTTTGAAGTTTAGGGGGTACTTTTCAACATTTTGCTAGTAAAATGCTCGTCACTCAAGTTTCGTTTCCAAGGTCAGAAACTCTTTTAATCACTTTGTATGCTGTTTAATTAGATACGTATAGTATTCATAACCCATATAAATAATAAATTATGTATACCAGTACGTATAATGTATATGTCATAATATACAGAAGAACACTTGTAGTACAAATGAGAAAGTAAGAAAACAAACCAAAATGTATAAAAGTTGTTCATATAATCAAAAAATGGTTATTAAAAGTAGGTTAAAACAACAGTTACTTACATTAAATATATTATATACAATTTATTTCATCAACTGCTTTCCTAAATATTAAAAGCCGTCAATCTGATACTTCGGAAAATGTTTCAAACAAGTCAAAGTTTTCACTATCATTTTAGCTTCTGTAGAATGTCTGAATTTTCACGAACTGATTTTCCACAAAGGTGGCATCCCACTATAATGCTACGATCAAAGTCACTAAGCTCCTTTGACTTACTCATCGTCTCACAAACGCATAAATATGACCTGATAAACCACTACCAATACATTTATAGCTTTCGGTTACGCATCAAATTACTCCACCTGCTAGATCCACTTCTTTAGGGGGGGTGTCCGAATACTTTTGGCCAGATAGTGTATAACGTATTATTGAATATTAATGAATTATATAAATTATTAAATTTACTTAATGGGGTCAGTTCGAGCAAAGAAAAATGAAAGGTACCTGTGGTGATTGAGATCATGCGTGCTTTGGCGGGGCCTGGAACATGAGCAGGATCATTCGTTCCTCGGCTTCAGCAATGTCTCCTGGTGAAGATTTGGAGTCATAAAACACTTTGGCGATGTTTGTTGTTTCATTGGCATACCACTGGATACATTGTACTATTGCTGCTTTCCTTTTACCATAAATCGCTGACGTAGTGTCACATCCTGAGAAACTATGGATGAAGAGAATGTACCGGCTGAATGATAAGACCTGAAGATGTTGCGAAGAGTAGAGCCTGTCTTCTGTGTTGCCCCGTCCGGCCTTCATGAAAAACACATTCGTGTCTCGTGGGATGAGTGCCACAAGTAAGACGAGCAGGTCTTACCAATCTACTATCACCACAGTTGGAGGAGAGGTGTTTTGCCACCCACCTCTGACAATACTGCAGTCAGCATCTCCTTTGGCTGTAGTAGACTGTATATTTCTTGCACCGAAGGCCTGAACTAACATAGTAATGAGCTTGGTTTTGTTCCTTTCATTGGAAAGGAAGTTTTCCTGATGAACAGTAGCCACCATGTTCTTATTGAAGCAATATCCACTGATGTTTTACTTGATGCTCTCCGATGTTGTTAGTCTCTTTCCGTGGAGTTCGTGTCTTCATAACCATCAAAAACCACAGCTGAACTGCTGCCGTAATGGTTGATTATGTAAGATACATATTGATCGCAGATGGAGGCGAAAGTGGTGTTGGTGTTCCACTTTACTCTATGAAGCAGGAAGCCGCCATCGATTACCGTGAAACTGTTCTTCACATTGATCAGTTGATTACATTTTGGAAAAGCATCAGACAGTGCTGACTTTTTGATTTTTCTCATTATCCCCTCGGCGAATAGAGACATAGGGTATGGGGCTAACTCGTACGTTAGCAACTCCTCTACATCCCCTTCTTTCTTCCTGGTGATCAGAGTTCTTTGAAATAGCATCAGAGGCTCTACCACCACTACCTCATCATTAACTTTCATCATATTGCTCATCGCAGCTAAAGGAACGACTGAGTCCTTCTTAGATTGTTTCACTTCTGAGAAATTCCTTCCAACAAAAGTGCTGATTGTGCGGGTTCCAATTTCCAAGGCCTGGTAGCAGTTGACGTTACTTGTTCCAATTACTCCCGTTGAAAGTGACATCAAACAATGACGTTTAACAAAAGACGGGTGATCAGCCAACCATTGAGCAAGCTTCCTTCTGTCTAGATCATCTCTGGTTATGCGTGATGCTCGAAACTCAACATGTTGTTCTTCTCTTGCAGTATGGACGCCACAAAACATCTCAAGTGAACTACATATTGCTGTAGCTGTGCGTGCTCCCCCAACCCATTTCGCCAACACGGAATCACTAAAGCCTCGCCCACGTGTTAATTCTCCTTCACTCTTCATGTCACACATGATTGTCACCTCAATTGCCATGTCAGACCACACACCAGCCATTGGTGTTCCAGTTCTGTTGACAGTGAAGTATCCACGATCTATAAAATCCTGTTTAAGTTGAAGGTGGGGAGTTGTTAGTCCCAGCATGTGTTGTACATATAGGTGAGTACACTTTGCATAATGAAAATGCCCGCTGGCATGGAAGTAAGGTAGCATCAGTTGGGAGCATATCATATGCTCTTCTCAGTTGCGCTGTGCTGCAATGAATTTTTTCATCAACACCACCATTTTAAAGTACTGGACCCACAAAGCTGCTGTTGGCCCATTACCTTTGAGACGTGACAATTCGTTGCTCAATTTCCACTGAATGCTGACAAGGGAGGTATTTGTGGAAATGTGTTGTGGAGTAATTTCTACTGTCGTCTGAAGTAACTGAACTACTTCTTCTTTTTCATACGGTGTGATATCTAAATTTTCCAAAATGATCTGAGCTAAAGTGACACTTTTATACATTTTGGCTTGTTTTCTTACTTCCTCCTTTGTACTACAAGTGTTCTGTATATTATGAGATATAAATTATACGTACTGGTATACATAATTTATTATTTATATGGGTTATGAATACGTATCTAATTAAACAGCATACAAAGTGATTAAGAGAGTTTCTGACCTTTCAAACGAAACTTGAGTGACGAGCATTTTACTAGCAAAATGTTGAAAAGTACCCCTAAACTTCAAAACGCTCTATTTACCTGGTGAAGATAAATTAGCATAAATATATACATTTTTGAAGGAAATCTTTCGCTATACAACTTTCTCTATCACGAGTTTTCTGAGAAATGGAAGGGGAAAGAGAAGAGGAAGTTTGAAGAGATACCTGAACCGCTACCACTTATTTTGAAAATTTTTCATATTCAACGGCTCATATCTCGAAAACTGTAACACTTGGGTACAAACATGGATATACCATTTGGAAGGGAATTTTATAAGCTTTAATTTTTGAGTTTGACAATTTTCTGTGCGACACCCTGTTTTCGAGATAAACGCCGAAAACTGAATAAAGTGACCTTTGGACCCCCCCCCCCCCCCCGCAGTGCCTGAAATCGAGGGGACTTTATTAGGCGTTGTTCAGGGGACCAACCCCTACACATTCCTGAAAAAATCTCAACACCTTCTTTTAATGCGAAATGAAAACCTAATTTGATTGGACTATAACCCCCCCCCCCTTTGAAAATTTCTGCGTACGCTACTGCGTGTATGTATATATATATATAAGTCAGGACTTCTTCCTTTATAGATATAGATGTCCATCTGGAATAATGTACCTTTCAAACAGTGAAAGAATTTTTCAAATAGGTACAGTGGTTATGAAGATTACCCTCCACGTACAAAATCGCTCTCTCTTTATATATAAGTATAGATAGATAGATAATAGAAAGAGGTTAAGAGATGAAATAAAAATACAAAAATAAAAAAGGATTTTAAGTAAAGAATGTTTTTTTTAAATAATATTGATTTTTTTTTCAAATAATATTCCTAAAATAATATCCAAATTAATATTACGTTAGTAAATAATTAAAGTTAATTTTTTAAAAGAAAAAGGAGTGTCGGAGAACGGATAGGTTCGAACCACTATCGTCAGAACAGAAGCCCACCGCGATAGCACCACGTTAAGGATCGTTGAAGACTTCGGCACAAAAAGCGGTAGAGGACAGTAGCGGTAACGATAGAGACTGTTAG
Source organism: Dolomedes plantarius (assembly GCA_907164885.2). Classification (NCBI taxonomy): domain Eukaryota; kingdom Metazoa; phylum Arthropoda; class Arachnida; order Araneae; family Dolomedidae; genus Dolomedes; species Dolomedes plantarius. The sequence continues at coordinate 238,315,333 of OU015491.1, read as the reverse complement.
GATTAAGCCCCTAACTTTATTTCTACTGATCAGATATACATAATATATAGCCTATGTCCATCTGGAATAATGTACCTTTCGAACAGTGAAAGAATTTTTCAAATAGGTGCAGTGGTTCTGGAGATTACCCTCCACGTACAAAATCGCTCTCTCTTTATATATAAGTATAGATTATTAACTAACGGACCGCCCAAACCCGCTCTTGCCCTATAGTCTTGTTCATATCAACATTAACAGTTTGAAACCCTTACAGCCAAGTCCGAGGGAGACGTAACGGGATAGAGGAGATTATTGCTTGGAAGGGGAGTCTCCTTCCAATAAAACATAGGGATTCTGTCTCTTGACACCCCCCGATCCCTGTTGTGAACTCAGATTTAGGGAGACCTATCGAGAAAAACTTGCTTCTGCAACCGTTGTTTCAAAATCTTTTTGAAGCGAGACATTGTGTGTTCCCCATTTCGGCTTTTCCACGGTGATCCTTTCGAGAACAATTTGCAATTCAGCTTATTTCGGTCCGGAGCGACAGGATGCGGGGGCGCCGTCTTGTCTCGTATACGTTTCAGCATGTGTGACGAGTATCGAGGTATGTATATCGCATCGGTGAATGGTTGATAGTGGGCACTTGCCGGCGTCTACACGAGAGCATTAAGTGGCGCTCGTCGAGACCCGAAATAAGCCCGCTCTGTAACGAATCCCGATTCTCTGACTGCTATTTCATTCACTGGGCTGATGATGACGGCATAGGAGTGAATGAAACATGCTCATTAGGGTTTCTCTCCCGGGATTTCTCGTTGTCAATTCCCGGGAAATTCGCTAAAATATCTATTCCCGATTTCTCGGGTAAAAATAATGGATTCCCGGGATTATTTTAGGTACAGATGTAGTACACGCAACGGACGCCAAGGGGCGATTTTTCGCCAAATCTGGTAGTTGTTTGGAGGTTTTTGTTTTCTGGCAACCCTATTGGGTTTGGCAGATACGATTTTACGCAAATACGAAATTACGCTAAATTATTGGCGATTTTTGGGTCATTCTTTTGTTTCTATGCTAGTTATTTTTTACGCCAATCAAAATCAAACCATTTGCGTATTGGGTTCAGAGGTTTAAGGTCGTTCGTGCGGCGGGTTCGTTTAATTTTTTAAGCCTATTTTTTTATGCGCGTGGTTAAAAATATAACATTTTATATAACTTATATATTTAAACTTAGTAATTTAACTTATATATTTAAACTTAAAATGAAATGATTGTTTTTCTAATTTAACAAATTTTTTAAGTAATAAATATTAGAAACCCGAGTTTCCCGGGAATCTCTTTAAAATGTTCTCGTTTCCCGGGATCCATTATTTGCCGGGAAATGAGAAACCCTAATGCTCATAATAGCGAATGATTACCTCTAGCCATTATTCGTCTGTCGGTGGGCATTCGACATGCAAAATGGCCTCTACGAGAGAAGTCAAACCGGGAAATTGTACGCAGGGAAATAATTGCCATCAAGAAATCTCCTATATGAAAGGAAACGCTCCAGCTGTTCTGGTCGTGAATGAGCCAATAACGTCATGGGATTGACGAACAGACGGTCCGACAGATGTTGCCGGTTTGGGAACGAGTTTCCTGAAAATCCACAGACTTTGAATGCGTCAGTCCGAGTCTATAAACCTCAGAGAGACTCGAGCCATTCAACTAAAGATAGGATTCGCTCAGTTCAGAAAATGTCTCGAATCGGATTGATTTTTTTAAACTGTACTCGTTCTTTTCCCACCCATACTATTGAGAATTATTGTGGGGGTGCACCGTGTTTCAAACGTGCTTACCTATTTAATAAAATGATTGTAGTTGGCAGGGCCTTTTTATCGCATGGGCAAATCGGGACTTTGCCCAGGGCCCCCTGATGCTAGGGGGCCCCAAAACCACCTTGTTGTACGCACCTAGTACTTCTAATAGTATGTATTTTTATAAATGTCCGTAAGGGGGGCCCCCAAATAGCATCTGCCCAGGGGCCCCCAGCGTTCAAAATCGGGCCCTGGTAGTTGGTGTCGTAGGCAAACAGAAAGCGGCTGTCACTGTCCTAGGTGGAAATGCTTCTGTGTTTCTAGTATGTTGCTTCAATAAGCGTCGTTCGCCTGCAGTTACAAATACGATAATGAAAAACAAAACTTTCCGAGTCGAGCTTAACAGTGGCTCAACTGCCAAATTCATTCGGATAAAACGTCTCCGCCTTCCTCACAAAAACCTCACTTATTTTTCGCGATTCATTACTTTTCAATATTTAAAAATAGGTGGAAGAGGTATTTTTTTTTAAACAAATTAATTGACAGATCCTAATAAATGATTGAAAAACTTGCTCGACATATAAGAGTATTTTAATATGATAATTATAATGCCTCCATTAGGAAAATTAAAGGATCGAGTTTTTAACGTCCATTTTACCCCACGTTTTGGCTTGTTTCGACAGAACAGATTTATGCACCGTTTTGAATCTTAAAATGCCATAAGACAGAAGGGAAAAGGAACGAGTTCGATGTGAGGAGAATATCCCAGTTTATTTCAGAACAGTTCCCCCGCTGTATGTTTTTATTATTATTCTAGGAAGAATAAGCTCTCGTTCCCATGGCGCCGAGATGGTGGATGTATCACACGGCCTTCGAGTTCAGCTCCGTGGAGCAATGTGAACATGGTCGGGAAAGTAGGGGTGTCAAACACCGGCACGAAAATCGTTCATTCCTGACCAGAAGGGGATCCCATCCAAATAAATGAATACCTCGAATCCCAGTCACGCCACTATAACGTCGCTGAAAGTAACGAGTATCTGGCTTTCTGAAAAAAAGAACACTCCCATTCAAATTTGAATCCTATTGAGAAGAGATCAAAAAAACTTTTCTCGTCCGAAATGGTGCGGCGGCATTCAAGGGGTCCTTCCTGAACGGAATTTCTGTTTCAATCAGACTTACAAAGTTCATACGCCGTCTCGCTACTGGATCAGTCACGTACAAATGACGACAGTCATTTTCCCTAGCAACAAGGAAATCGGTCGGACACGATTTCTGTCGTGGCCCCCAAAATAGTATTAAAAATGGCCTCGGGATAAAGATTTCATATAACTCAACTGAATGCCGTCCTGTCTACGCCGGGTATGGGCACGTTCGACCTGCTACCCCTCGGTCAAAGTAGGTGCCCAGTCATCGCCCTGCAGCCATCGTGGACCTCGTTAGGAGGCCGTCCCTCCCCCACCTTGCAAGCATTAAAATAAGCACACACACGTAAGATTTGACGCTACTTTGTAGGCCAAATGATTTTTTTTTTGTAATTATTGCATTCCCCACCCATTTCTAAGATAATAATACATTGAGCAATCCACGAAAACACTCACAATGACATTAACGTCCTACAAGTGTCATTGATGCTTTGAAAGTCAATACAGATGCTGCTATGATGAGCGAAATGGCATGGGACCTGCGTAAGTCAGGAGATTTAGTCTTGTCCTAGGATTCTGACCTATCGACTGCAGCCTTGTTAGATAAGCTGGGCCTTCCTTGAGTTGGTCCAACCCTAAAGGTCACGGTCCTCGTCATTGGGGTTGTGCCCTTTGGCGAACACAGGACACGCCAGCTCACGAAAGTTCCGCAGGGTGGGTTGAACAGTAACGATGAGGTTTTTACCATGTTGCTGGTTTTGAGCCCAGGGTTGCGACTGTCCCCTCTCAAAATCGACCATTCCCAATTTAGGCCAAGTCGTCTCCTATCTGGGATTTGTAATGATGCCGTCTTCTATTTCTCTAATTTTTTTGAGTCAATGCCAGTAATTTTGACTCTTTTCCTGTTACCATAAGTTTTTCGCGTCCTCGCTCGCAGCCATTAAATATGTGCAGTCGTTTCGTTTGGGCTTTTCTTTTTGCCTCCTTCTTTTCCAAGACTTGACTTCTTGAAGGCTGGCTTGCGCGAGTGTCCTCCGGCAGAGCTAATTCTCGTCTTCTAAATTATGTTATTTTCTTTGGCATATCCGTCTGTACTGCCTGGAGCCCGTCTGTGTCTCTGGTTTTGTGGGGTGTGTCCTGTGGGTGGCGGTTGCGGGGTTCTTGTCTGGGTCGTGCGCGGGGTGGTTGCCTGCTGCGGGTCTGTTTGCACCGTCGGGGTTTTCCCAGTTGGGCTTCGGCCAGGTCGGGCCCGATGTGTGCTTTTGGGAAGTCAATACAGATGTCATTGGAGTGGATGGGGGTCAGGAGCACTCTGTCTTACGTAATACTTGAACGGCCCCTTACGACTCGTCCTGTCAGGGGGCATTCGTAGTAGAAATATTTCACCGCGTAAAATTTCGTACGGGATTTTCGGAACACACTTTAGGTAGGGATGCGACATCGACAACAAAACATCGATATTCAATATTACAACATCGATGCTAATAAAACATCGCCCCAAAACCATTGATGTTTTTAAACATGGATGCTTAGGAACTTTCATTTTTTAAAACTGGTTTAGTAACCTCTAAGATTAATGTTACTTCAGTTAGTCATGGAGGTCGGGGGGGGGGGGGTAATTTTACTCTCAGGTTGAGCTGACACAAATGACAAAAACTTGGTTGCTAGAGTCAGCGCATATCGCAGAATTTCCATTACACATTTTATTACTTCTACCAGAAAATTGAGGAAGAAATTATTGCAATTTATTAACAAATCTTTTTTTTCAAATTAAATAATACATAAGAAAATTACATATATTTACACTAATTTGAAGTACTGATGCAAAACCAACGTATGGGGGAAACTGAACAAGATTATTTTTTCTTTCCTGTAAATAACAATTATTGGGGCTAATAGTGCATATAATTATTATTCATTGGTTGTTCATTGCTATTTGTCTCTAATCGTCCCCCCTTTTGTATTCGTCCTTTTCAGAATTCATACAGTAACCACCGCTTATAGTGATCAGTGGTTATAAGAATCAACCGTTTATAAGAATCAATATCGCAAAAACAAAAACAAATGTATTATTTCCATGTTAAAATTTCCGCTTTAAAGAATCAATCCACCGGTTATAAGAATCAGTTTGCAATCATCGCCTTCCTTTCATTTTTCCAAAAAATGCCACTTGACCTCTCAAAAGGTACGAAATTCTTTCTTAAGTTTTTGAAAAGAAAGATTAATAAATCTTTGGGGTGGAAAACAGTCGTAAAATACATTCCTTTAGACATAACATAAGAGTTTCTCCTTATACGTTTTTGCATTATTAGCTTTACCCAGGGGCATCTAACCCGCCCGGGTCCGATTTCGCTTTTCTCCAGACAGGCACTCCTTTTTTCCCACCACTTACTTCCTGGTTGCGGATTTCTGGACCCTGAAACACATAAATCTTCCGCGAAGTGTCCACCATCACTTACGTTAACGGGACAGTGGATTCAGCACTTCAAACCGTGAAACGTAAACGGATCCATTTTGCTGAATCAGATGAACCAGATGCTGAATCAAACGTTTCACGGTTTGATTCAGAATCAAACCGTGAAACGTAAGCTATAAAGTGAATCTTCGTCTGAGACTGTAATAAGCATACGTCGCTAGTATTCACTTTAGTTTTCTAACAAAATTGCCAGTTAGTGTTAGAACTTTTTGATAGTCGAATTCAAATATGATAAAAACAAGGAAAACTCTTAGTTTTTCTGAAAAACAGAACTTGTTATTTAGATATGATGCTCTTCGAAAGTGTAGTCAAAGAGAAGCTGCCTCTTGTTGATTTTATAATTATGTGTTGTTACTTACAGGTCTAGAAATTGAGTTATAGTATTTGTTTAGAAATTGAGTATTTTTAAAATTATAAAAAAAAAATATTAATAAATGATAAATAACGTAAATTAAAGAGTATTTAATGGTAAATTATATATATATGTGCCTGTGTGTTTATATATATGTACAAGTATATATTTGTGTATGTGTGCCTGTCCAAAGGGAAGTTTCGGTTATAAGAATCAACCGCTTATAAGAATCAAAAACAGTAATAACAAACGTGATTCTTATAAGCGGAAATCACTGTACTTACATTTACTGAGTGGGAAAATTATGCTACGTGGTTAATTTTTTTTATATTATGGTACATTTTCATTTAAAAAAAACATCGAGACAACGTAAAACATTGAGCACAAAACATCGATGTTAAAAAAAAAATCGGCTTCAATAAATTGATATTTAAAACATAGATGTTTTTATCAAAACATCGATGTTTTGAAAACATCGACATCGATGTCACATCCCTAACTTTAGGCACTACTCCTACTGGTCTGCTTCCATTTCATATCGAGAAATCGACTCGATCGGCAGAGACCGACCCATCAGAGGCAAGTTTTAAAACCGGCGTCTTTTCAAATTTTTAGATCATTTTGGAAAAAATATATATATTCGATAAAAAATTTTATTTATTAAAAGTATGCAAATTTAAAAAAAATACACAAGTTTAAAAAAAAGCGGAAAAAGTCAATAAATTTGAATATAAAATTTTATGCAATCTATCCTTCTTGGAGCTTTTACGGCAGCCGATAGTAGCAAAATTAACCTCAAACGAATCACATCGCACAGTGGTCCCAATCCCCTCAAAAGGAGGGTGCTCCCGTAATACAGTAGCCTGCTGTGTTGGAGAAAATAAAATAAAATCTCCGTTGTTGTTCCTCCTGTGCCAGACGGGCTTCGGGCTGAGTCATTTAAAATAGCACCACAAGGGTCAGAGCCCACCGCCAATTTTTTTTTTTTTTTTTTGGGGGGGGGGGGTCATACCTTCCCCACCCGCTGACCTCGTAGAAGGAATTTCTGGCCTACGGGTTGACCGTGTCCAGACAGGAAGGTTTTGAATCCGAGCACACTCATTCACGAAAGCCGACGCGCTACCACCGGGCTACCTCGGGTCTTAAAATGTCTATTTCATATCTACAAATCAAGATACATATACAGTCGAACCTCCATATATCGAAGTAGCAAATTGGAGGAAAAAAATTCGATATATAGAAATTTCGATATATATAATTGAGCTTAGTTTTATCATAATTTTCCTAAAAAAATTAAAGCTAATTTTCGTATACGAAACTCCATTTCTAATTTATATGCGAATCCCATTAAATGAAAGTTAATAACTAAAAGTGAATTAATATGAAAGATTTATTGAGTACTACATATCTTTAAAAAAAACAATAATGCAGACAGTGGTTACAATGATCACAGTTACATTCTTTAAAAAAATACTACGAATATCTTGCTGAACAGCCAGTTTTGCGGATAATAAATGCAAAGAAATGTTCGTAAGTTCCAAGAAATGTTCGTATTTATTTAGTCCACTAAAAACTTCATCAGGGACATTTTCCGCGAATTGAAGTCCACGACGTATTGTTTCAAATGCCAAAAATTCGGAGATTTTATTCTAAAGTGGAATAAAATCTCCCAATTTGTCTTCGAAAAATTTCGATATATAGAGATTTTTTCGATATATAGAAACAATTTTTCTTTGTAATGAACATGGAGATTCGCTAAGAGTTCGATATATAGAAAATTTCGATATAGGGAAGTTCGATATATGGAGGTTCGACTGTATTTCATGTCTAACCCAGGCACCCTACTGTCGTACCACCTTTCATATGCACGGCCGCCCAGAGACTTTACGGGGCCTGGGGCAAACTTCTGTTGGGGCCCCCAAGAAAAATAAAAAAGGGAAAGAGACGAAAACACACATTCAAATTCAGTTACTCACAATTTTATTACATGAATGATTAACATAATTCTTATATTTCATTGCACTACCCTCTTGATATATTCTCCAATAAATATGACATCTTCATCCACAAAGCTTTTTTGCTATCTATTTATCTATTTTAGTAGTTAGTACTGTCTTCAATTTATTAGAAAGAATTCAATTTTATAGCAGTTAGGACTAAACAGTTATATTTTTCATTAAAACTAAATCGTGTATTTTTCAAAAGAATATTTTGGAGTAAGAGAAATCTAATCAATCGAATATTTTTTTAAATATTTTTGGGGTGCCCCTTTTTTCAGGAGATTATTTTGAATTTTGAAGTACGGTACAAGTTTCAGAATTAATTTTTTTTTTTTGATGAAATCTAATAAATTATTTTTTTAAATTTTTTTGAGGGGCCCCTCCGGCAGTTAGGGGCCTGGGGCAAAGGACCCCGGTTGCCCCCCTCTCTGGGAGGCCCTGTTCATATGTCGGACAAAAAATTCTCAGAAATATTTGTTTGGGGGATGTCTGACGGATGGGAAAAGCGATTTCTTTCAATGCAAGCTCATCTTCCCGAGCTTTGTGGCGGTAGGACGAGTCCGGTCTTATATCCCGCACAGAGGTGACGCACGAAATTCTACACTGAATTCATAAATATGTGCCATTTATAATACTTACAGTAACGCCAACGTGCTATTTGGCGTGACAGCTCGGCTGTGCACGTCGGCTGTGCACTCGGCTGTGCGGAGGAGCAAAAGCTTCACGCGCTGGCTGGACCGTACTCAAAACGCTTTGTTAGGAAGGTGTCAAAATGAGAAAACGATGCCTTGAAATTATTTGATATCGATTTTTTTTAAATTTAATTATATATTCTTTTGGAATCTCATAATGCTCATGTCAATTAACACACCCTCAAAAATTGTGATTTTTTTTTCTTCTTCCAGCAAATAAACCCTCATTATTGTTTCTATAAGAAGGGTAGTCACCTCCGAGTCAAAGGTTTCGACTTTCTTTTCCCTCCCGAAATGTATCTAGCACTCAGTCGCATTTACTGCAGCTTAAACAGACTACAGTACTAATAATAAAGATTAAGGCTGCTATGTACTAAGAAAAAAAATCGTATTTCCCTTTTCCTCTTCTTGCAGACTCTTGTGGTGGGAGGAGTCCAGTTCACAGTTCGAGAATTCAACCAACACCGACTCAAACAGTGAGAGACTCAAACAGTGTGTTTGAGTCGGTGTTGATTCAACCCCCCTTAGGATTGACATTTTGAGGGATCGTAATGGCTCTCTCTCTATAGGGGGGGGGGGTTAAGCGCTGCCCCCAAATTGTTTATTTAAAATATATTTTTGTCAACTCTTTACTGGTAGATAAATGCTGATAATCAAATAAAATTGGTAATGTCAGATAGCCCGAACTTTTCTGCAAAGTGCTACAGGATTCATTTTATAAATTTCGTCCACCGAAGGAATTTATGAGCGTTTAAAACACACTATACTAGATTTTTCCCCGAATAATTTAAATTTTAAAATATTAATTTCATTTTTAAAAAAACGAAAAATGTACACAAATGTAAAATTTTTTTCTCTATGACGGAGTACAATTTAAAAAAAAAAATCTTTTAATCCAAGTCGGCAATCCGTGGACACATTTTCTCCATAGGTTAGCATTGAGGTGAGCGAATCGAATGGGGTTAGTACATAGTAGCCTTAATACTCACACAATAAATTATCAAAATACTTTTGCTTTAAAAGAAGGGAAAGATAAAGCGTTGAAACTGGGGATGAGCCATTTTAAGAATGGGATACAGTAGTTTGACAGCACTTACCCAGAATCGGGTTACATGTTCGACGGCGAAGAGACGGTGCGACAGCCGGCGGTTTCCTGAGCGCTTGTTATGAATTGGATGCTGGTGAAGGTTCATCCGTGAGAGGTGACGTCACGTTCCCGCATGGAAAGCGACCACCTGCCAGCAAAGATAGCACTCGCGAACTGTCTTGGACGCGAAAGAATACTGTGTAGATACAGGCAGAGGAAACGCATAAATTATTTCGCTCTTATCAGCTATTCGAAATGGGTAAAGAGTGAGCGATATAGCACCCACTTCGTACAGCGTCCCGAGGATATTGACATATCTATACCGCGAATGCGTTGACCGAATATCAGAGACACGGCAGGGGACCCATTCATTCAGTTTAGCAATCCCGGCTATACAAAACGCTTTTCACAGGAATTACAGTTATCTCTCACAGTAAACACGAGAATGGTGGAACGACACAGCAAGGAAATAATCTCTCGAGCATTTATTTGGCGAACGGTCCGACTTTTCTGGCGTATCAGTAACCTGCGATGGTCGTAGATCGGTGTTTCCCAAGTTGTGGAACTTCTAAACCAGTGCTCCGCAACCGCTGTGCCGTGGCACACTAGTGTGCCGCGAGGTGATCTTGACTGTGCCGCGGGGATTTTATCGATTATGATTTTTAAAAAAATTAACCACCGCATTAAATAGAAATTTTTCTAAGTAAAATATTCCTCTAACTTTTTGTTAATATGTAATTTTTCTGGGTCGAAAATATACACAAAACAAAAACATGTTGTTAGCCATACATTGTATGTATGCTCGAGCGTCATATTTCTGGATTTCAGTTAAGAAAGAATATCCACAAATTTCTGACAAGGTCATTGCAATTTTGCTCCCATTTTCTACGACATACTTATGCGAACAAAGTTTTTAGACACTGGTTCTAACTGAAAATGACAAACGATCATATTTAAAGGGCCTTGACCATGAACGGTAGCTCTTTCTATTATAGAACCAAATATAAAACGTGCACAAATATCTCATTAATAAATTAGTTATGTTTAAATTAACTTTCATTTATTAGGCTTCAGTAAAGACCAAAAAACAAATTTTAATATAAAAATTTAAAGAGAAAATTTTTTTACTTGTAAACTATAATTTTATATTTTTGTTCTTGTGTTGGTGTACAGTTCAAAATGATTTATATAAAGCTTAAATGGTTAGAATTATCTTGATACATAGAGCTATTTTGTTGTGTTTTTTTATCTAATAAAAACATATACGTATTTATTGTAATTTATATATTTGCAAGCTTTTTCTTGTGGTGTGCCGCGGAATTATCGAAAAAAAAAACCGTTGTTGTGCCGTGGAAGATAAAAGGTTGCGGAGCTCTGTTCTAAACGACGAAAAATGTGTCGATTTTTATTTGCCATGGATGTTTTCGATGCACCGACTCACCTCGTTAGAAATCTACCGGATGTGCATTGCTGGCACTTTTGGCATGACCCCGGCGGAATAAAGCAATTTTATTTAGGTAACATAATTCTCGCCCTGGCTCAAAATTGGCTGCGGTCGCATGTTTTAGACTTATGGCCGACTGTCTCGCTGATTGTGCCGTTCGGCTAAACCTATGACCTATAGTCTTTTTTAAATTTTAAATCCCTCGTTTTGAAATATTGGAGAGGCCGTGGCCGCATTTGTAAAGTAAAATTTAAAATACGGCGACGTCCCTTTCTTTCTCTGATAGTCACAAGTTTCACAGAAATGACATTAATTGGATGCTTTCAAATTCCTCACACATTACCATCCATTACTGCTTCCCGAGTACGCTTGCTGATGACACATTTTTTCCATACCCCTTTCTCGAACAATGACATAAATTAAGCTCTAAAACTAAATAGTTATGACTGTAAGCCAGTGCCCCAATGGGGGTCGCAAAAAAGAAAAAGGGAGGGGTCAGGGATAGTATAAAGTAAAATTATATAATTATGAACGATTGAATTAAAAAACATGCTTTAAACTTTCTATAATCACATATTTTTTACCATGTTTTTATTAACTCGCTTTCTTGCTTGTTTGTTTGTCCGGTACAAATCTTGCAATCGATTTTTAACTAACTTCCCGACTAGCTAGACATTTGAAACTTTTAGAATAGCTCAGAACACGATGACAATGCATTCTTTTAATACTTTTAGCCATCTTTAAGCAGCATTGAATTCATTTTCTGTTAATTTTGATTTGTAGACTGGTGCAGCCATCTATCGACCGGGACGGGAACGAAAAGTTAAACGCAAGTTAACTTCCAATTCATTTTCATTTTCTTTCAAGTTGATGGGATAATTCATCAAAAAATTTTAAAAAGTATTTATTAATACATAGAATTGTCAAATTTGTATGATTCAACAGAAAATTTAAAAACATGGTATATAAAAAGTTTTTTTTAATCTTGTAATTATTATATGTTAATATTGTTAAATAAGATGTCAAACAGTCATCGCTTCCATTTGTTTTTACCCGTATGTGGGTTTTCAGAATTTCTTAACTATTTCACAAACTACTAAAGTCATTAGCGGATGTCCAGGCTCAACCTTCATTTATTTCTTTCTAGTTTAGGTTCATATAAATAAATGAAGCTTATCATTTTAAAATAATGCTCTTTTATACCGTTTTTATTAACTTGCTTTCTTGTGTGTTTGTCTAGTACAAATCTTGCAATCGATTTTTAACTAACTTCCCGACTAGCTAGACATTTAAAACTTTTAGAATAGCTCAGAACATGATGACAATGCATTTTTTTAATACTTTTAGCCATCTTTAAGCAGAATTAAATTAATTTTCAGTTAATTTTGTTTTGTAGACTGGTGCAGCCATCTATTGGCCGGGAAGGGAACGAAAAGTCAAATGCAAGTTAACTTCCAATTAACTTCATTTTCTTTCAAGTTGATGGGATAATTCATCAAAAAAATTTTAAAAAAGTATTTATTAATACATAGAATTGTCAAGTTTATATGATTCAACAAAAAATCTAAAAACATGATATAAAAAAAGTCTTTTTGTAATTATTTACCATGTTTTTATTAACTGACTTTCTTGTTTGTGTGTTTGTCCAGTACAAATCTTGCAATCGATTTTTAACTGACTTCCAGACTAGCTAGACATTTGAAACATTTAAAACTTTTAGAATTACTAGACATTTAAAACTTTTAGAATAGCTCAGAACACGATGACAATGCATTCTTTTAATACATTAAGCCATCTTTAAGCAGGATTGAATTCATTTTCAGTTCATTTTGTTGTTTGAAAATTTCCTCTAATTGCTTTCTTTATTATGCATTTGATCATTTTCTTTCAAGTGGATGGGATAATTCCCCAAAAATTTTTAAAAAAGTATTTATTAATACATAAAATTGTCAAGTTTATATGATTCAACAGAAAATTAAAAAATGTGGTATATAAAAAGTTCTTTTTATCTTGTAATTATTAATTTTAATTTTTGTTCATTTTTACCTAAAGAAAACACAAATGCATATTAATATTTAAATAGGAGGTTTGAGTCACATGAGATGGGGCAAAAAACAAGCGTAGATGGTAAGGAAGACTTTTTTTATTATTATTGTGACTAAGCAAAACAAATATACACTGATTTTCAAAATCATTTCTCAAAATTTGCTATTACCACTGTGGGTTGCGTTATATTTTTTATTCAAAGAAAACAGGTAGGGGTCTACTGCCATAACCTTTCGCAAATGCAAATGCTCAATAGACATATCTAGGCAAGAAAGGATGCATCAGACTCACACTGTGATGAATAAATTTTTATTCATAAATACTTAGACTGCTAGTATGACAAATTTTAAGAAATTTTCATACATGCACATAATTTACAGTATCAAGTGTCACCACTACTAGCAGCTGATCTATATAGTTAGAAATCATTAGAAAATGTACTTTGATTATCTTTTTTTTCCCTCTTTTATACATTGTTAATATACACTATGTAGCATCACTGAGTACATTATATGTTCCAATTTTTTGGTCACTAAAATTCATTCATACGGCAACGAAAGAAATACTACGACCAGTTGTATAACAAAGACATATATACAGGGATCAAGAGTCAACACTATTAAATCTAACAAAATATTTGTCATAGAAAAAAGGGTATGCACCAATAAAGGAAGAAAATTCTACACTTCATGGCATAAACATTTTGGGGCAGTATGACTTAAAATGGCACTAATATACAAATTATATACATATACAAATTTTTCAACAAGGCAGTATATTTGATACACAATTGCAGTAATGAACCAGTGATCACCCCTACTCAAGGCAACTAGTGAGTGATAAATGAGTATGTTCTCCTCTCACAAAAAAATGAACAAATTTCATCAACTTAGCTTATTTTTAGGCACAAAGACTAAACAAAATGATATTTGCCAGAAATTTCAGCGAGAGGGGGAGGTCACTCTCAATGCATATTTTTTTTTTAGGAAAAAATTTGAATAAAATACTAGAAGAAGTGGTTCAAAAGTCGCCTTATTTGGCATGCAAGAATTTGCATTAGAAATAAACATTTCCTGCCACTGTATTTGCTTGAATTGAATATTTGTTATCACAAGCTAGTCTTATTTAATTACGATATGTTTACTAGAATTTACATTTCATACTTCCTTTTTAGTAATGTACCAGCACAAATACCACACTTGAAATGCACAAATACCACACTCCAAATTTGAAAAAAAAGCCTCGATTCAAACATGTCATTGCCATTTCCCGAGTCACTCATTTGTTACTTCAAAATATATTTTTAAATGTTCGTGAAACTTTAGCATGACTCCACTTATAATAGGAAAATTTCATTGTATACCTATACACATAATTTTTCAATCCAAATGCCATGGAAAAATAAAATAGAAATATTTTCCCTCACTTCCATGCAGACAAAAATAACATATAACAATTAGAAGCAAATATTATGCTTAGAAGAAACATCTATTATCATACACAACAGTTTCCCGTATAATTTATAATTTTGTAACCAACAGGATGTCTTTACATTTTTTTAACATCACATTTTGTCAAAGTAATTATATCATTCAAAACTAAAATGCACATAAAAATACATACAATAAACAAATTATTTCTTAAATAGTTTGTGTAACACAACTTTGTTCTCCAATCACGAGCTAACCTCAACAAAAGAATCAATTCATACAAAACTAAAGGTACAAAAAGTCCGCGTCAGGTAATAACAACAGTTTTATTTAGAGATGATAAAATTTCACATAAAGGATGAAATACTGCTTTCGACAACATTCTTCATAAAACATGATTGAATTTCAGCAGGGATTTATTTTTTCACCATCACTACAATTATTAAAAAGGAATTAAAATATTTGCTATAAGCTGCATTCAACTCAAATTTTTAGAAAAAAAAATTAGGTTCTGTACTAAAACACACACATATATAAATAAAGTGAGTGTGTGAAAAAACATCCATTGAATCTGGAAGATGGGAAGTCAATTGAGGGACACAAAATTCTTGCTCACTGTAACTGGAAAGATGTTCCCTTTTCCACTTAAATTCCAAGACTTTAGTACTGATCTTTTGTCATCAGACACTAGCAATAGTAATCTTGTATGAGTTGTTGATGCGATCAAAAAAATAAGCAGAACCAAATCTGCTCATCCATATGTTACCTCAACACTTGGATAACTTCCAAGCATCACAGATGCAATATTAGAGAGAGGTTTAGGGGCAAAAACAGATTAGGATGAAACTAAATATTTCCTACAATATTTAACAAAAGCCACATTGCTTAAAATATGTAATATTATGACATATGGACAAAAAAAGAAAGTTTAATTTAACCGAGTAATAATAATAGACAGGAATAAATATATTATGCAGCCCAATGAGATAAAAAAAAAACTCACCCAATTGAAATGAACTGTAAACTAAAACTAAACCGCTTTTTCAAAAATAAAGTTCAAATGTAGAACACATATAAATGATTAAGGTTTTGTATTATATACACAAAAAAATATGCAACATATCTATCCAATTCAACTGGTACAGAAAATGGGTGCAGATCACAATCATAAAATTACTGAAAAAAAGAGACTTTTTTTAAAAAAAAGGAACCAAAAAGCAATTAAAATGATACTTGAAAAATTTTGTTACTTTTAATGCATACAGAATTTGTTGTTTTTTTCCTTCAAAATGTATCTTTCTAGTAAAAAAGGACTTTTATCAAGGACTTTAGAATTTCATTTTGCCCCTTTTCCCTCTTTCTATACAGTTGTCATGCTTTAGCTAGAAGTATACCAAGATTTTGTATTTATTTTTTCAGCTTTATTTTGTTACTTTTCAAAATAAATAATCAGTAGGTTTTGCTTTTTTCCCCCTTTTTTCTCTTTTAATACTTACTTTCACTCTCTAAAGTTATATTTTTTTCAAAAACTTTATAATTTCCTCAAGAAAAAAAAGGAATTTTTTTAAAAAATTTTTTATATAATTTTAGTTTAAATTCCTTAAATTCCCTCTAAATTCCTTAATTTAAGTTTAGTTTGGTTTGGAGTGCTACAAGTCAATTTTTGCTACACAAGGGCTTCTTAGACCGGGACCTACTGCTTCAAGACAATTCCAAATGGCTACAAACGTTCATGCCAACAGAGGGACTCGAATTTGGTAAAAGGATTGAAAACTAAAGATTTCAAAAATATACGTAGCTTCCTTCACAATACTTTCCTTTTGCAATTGCAAAGATTTCCACTCATCAATAAGTAATAATAATGAATTAATTCTTTCTTTTACAATTCATGCAATCAAATATTATTGTTTTCAGAATGAAAAAGTTTCTTTTATACATGTTTAGGATTATCACATTTTGTTGGAAATAAGATTTAAAGTTTTGAGGTGTTAAATCCCTTTTAGCTCAAATTAATGGCAATTTAGATAGAATAAATTTAATATATGGATTTGTAAATATGATAAATGATACAGGAATAAATATATTATGCAGCAAATATATTATACAGGGATAAATATATTAGCAATATAAATCATACTATGTTCACACAAATGTTTTTCAAATCAAATGGAGTACCTCCATTGCATTAAATCTTCTGAAACTTGAATCAAGAGCTTGCTGAACTATGAATTTTGATATTTCTAATTTTTATTCACATAAAAAATGACAGAGTTTTAAAGAAACAAAAAGAAAAGATCTAAAATATAACAAAAGAAATAAGAGGGAAAAATATAAAATAATGGCTTAAGAATAAAGATGTAAAATTTAATCTTTTTTAATCCTTAAAACCCATTTCTCAAAAATTAAAATGAGTTGCCCACATATAGTGGTTAGCGTCGTGAGCTTCCACTCAGTGGGCTAATGTTCAACCTAATGCTGGCTCATACCATAATAAAGTAGCCAGCAAACGTTGCAGTGAATAACAAAAGGCGAATGTCTCACAAGTGCCTCCACATTAGAAAAGGAAATTTTTTTTATTTATTTAAAGAATGATAAACCAAACAGCTTGATTAAAACCAAATAGGCATGAGAGAAATGTACAGGAGCATTAACTAGGCTTAAGAATAACCTGATAGAAAAATAATTTAGAGACACCAAGTCCCATCCAGTAAGGAGGACAAAAAAGTCTTATTTTAACTTATAAGAAATGAAACTCAAATTTATTACATCATTTTAAAAGGTTGCTCATGTCCTAACTTAGTAATATTATTGAAAAATAATAAAGCATATTTTGTGTATGGGTGCTCTAGAAACTTCTGAATAATATAACACAAATAATGTGAATGACTGAAAAAAATGGAGAAATTTTCAAAAAGGACTATTCCAATGTAATATGGAAACTTGCCTGAAAATGTTTTCATGGAAAAATAATTCTAATTGAAATTCTGGAACAAATTAGAAGTACACACTGACCTGGTTAATAGATGCATACAAACATATATTTTCAAAAACATTGCACAGAAAATTTTCTGATGCATTATTTTGAAAAAATTATAAAATAAAATGGTTGAAAATAGTCAGGATTTCCATGCAGTTCAGTCATACATCATCTTATGAAAAATAAAGTTGATTTTTGAAAAATGTTAAGGAAAACTTTATTAAAATTGATTCACACAATAAACACATAAATGTTTGTCATACAAAAAGTAGAAAATTGTGAATCCGAGAATGATTCTATTGCCTGCTTAATATTTGGTCTTGGAACAAACTGATTATAAATTTGCTTCTATTATATACAGTGAAATCAATGTCCAAATCAGCAAAAGAATGCAAACTATGAGTTTAACAACAAAGTTCAGATTTCATGAATACATCAGTTACCAGTAAGCAAACATATTATGTTTATCTTAATAAGAATAATTTTAAAACATAAGTTAAAGTTTACTGAAAGAAATATTGGAAATTTTAATTTAAATGCTATTAATAACAAAAATTATGCTTTATACAAAGTCTAGAATAAGATTAAAACTCATATATAATTTTGATGAAGAAAAGCCTACAAACTGTTAGATTTGACAAATAATTTCATTAAAATTACATATGAACTATTTTTGAAAATTTCTACAATTTCTTTAGAATTTCTATAAATTATTAATCAGCTTAAATTTTTTTTTTATTTTAACCAGAATTCAGTATAATTTTTCAAAGTGGTCTTTCATTTCAAACATGTTTCTTTATATATTTCTTATATATTCTTTATATATTATATTTCTTTATATATTAAACAGTTCAAAACTGTTTTTTTTTTTATAAACTTATCATGTATTTGTTAAATTATTTGTTGAAATTTATCAGTTTCATTTTGGTTAAATTAATAATTTATCAACTTTGTTTTTTTCCACTGTAAATGGAGACATCTATGGGTTGTTTTTTTTTTCAAAAAGAACTACAATTATGTTTGACCCTTTCACAAGCAATGGCTCAATAAAAAGTTGAAAATGCCATGGAAACAATGGATGAATGAATGATTTATCTATCAAATACATAATTTTTTAAATGTTATGTTATTATTTGAACTGTGCCTATTTCCACTTTTAAAAGAATCAATTTTACCAATATTGTTAAAATTGGATTGAACTTTAGAAATCAGGTATAAAAAATAATAATATTTTTTAAAATACTGTCCCCCACATATTCTCGAGAAAAATTTTAGGTGGTGAATTATATTCCCAAAGGCAGGGTTAATGTTAAAAAAGTGAATTGTGCCGTGCCATGAAAATCACACTGTATATATATTAAACCCACACACATATACATACATACATTTATATACAGAGAAAACACACACACACCCTGAGAAAAATGATTTAAGATGAATTTAAAGTATCTACACTGAGAATTCAATACTTAAAAATAGCTCTGATCTTTACAGGAAGTATTCATCAGAAGAAATCATCATCTTCCCCATAGCAGTTTAAAGCACAAGCTAAATGATAAAGCACTTCTGGAATTTTTCATTCTGTAGTTAAAATATTTTTTATACATAGAGAGACAAATAAAGAATTTGCAGCTGCCTTACAAAATAAAACTAAACTAAGTATCAAAACCAAAAAATCAAACTTTCATCCAAGTTTTTATGAATGAAATCAATAAGAAGTTACAAAAGATTATGCTATATAACGCAAAAAGAAGAATTATAAGTTGCAAGAGAATTTGCACAAATAACAATATATATATATATATATATATATATATATATATATATATATATATATATATATATATAAACAGCACTATTGCTTCAGGTGAAAATGCAATAAACGGAGGGTTTTTTTTCTAAGGAAAACAATTTAAAAAGATCAGGTAACATCTATATAAATAAAGTAATGTAATATTAAAAAAAGTATTTGTGAATGTTATTAAACTTATTTACAAAACAAAAGCAATTTGAATAGTCAAAAAATGATGCATGTACACCTGAAATGAGAAAGATATCTACTGAGTTTCTGAAAGGCTAATTTAGAGACATTTTCTGGAATTTTTTAAGACTCTCTAAAACAATTTCCTGATATAATTTTAAAAAGATCTTTAATGATGTCACTACAGAAAAATTAAGAAAAAAAAATTTAAAATATGTAACCATCAAATCTCAACTTATTGTAAAATATGAAATTACGTAATTAAAAATGCATGATGGTGAAATAATATTTGAATTTTGATGAATACTATGCTAAAAATGCCTAGTAAGATATCAGCAGTTTATAGGTATAGTTCTTAATACCACTAACATATCTGAGAAATAGAAAGATGTCACTGATAAGTTATATGTTTCTTATGCCATTGTTAACAATGACGTCTCTGAGACACACACAGGGTTAAGCTTACACAAATGTTAAGTTGAAAAATAAATAGTATTTTTTGGTCACATTGAATTTCATTTAATTCGTATATATTTTAGCAGGTTGATATAGAACTATACTGATACTTAAGGCTAAGTAAAATTATTCCAAATATCAATTCTGCATTTTTTTTCTGGAATAAAAGTCCTATCTCAATACATTTTCAGTGTTCAAAGTATCTATACATATGTGCATGCATGATTGACAAGCACAAAATTAAAGATTCTCATTGGAGAATAATCCCTTACACAGATTTCACTTCTCTGTAAAGATTATGTAAAACTTAATTTAAGTATAAATTTAAATTTTTTAATGTCCTTTTTATGTGCAAGTCATTATTTGTATGATAATGGCCCTTTCTATACACACACATAAAAAAAAAAGCCTTACAAATTTTCATGCTAGTTATCCCTGATTTGATCAATACATAGCAATAAAACTGCAACAAAAAAGGATCCTCACCCTAATTGCAGAAAATTATTTTGAACTTTAAATATTTCATGCATTTAAAGCCTCTCTGCAATAGGACTGTATTTTTAGAGCAGATGAGTAGCAAACTGTACCAAGCACCAAAATTAATAGATAAATTTTACCACTTATAACTCTCCATAAGCTCTTTGGTGAAATAGGGTAATAGCAGAACGGGGAAAAAATATACAGATATATATATTTTAAATTCATGACCTCTTTCCAGGGATAACTAGAATTTTTTTTCTTCATGGACCTTTAATTTTGTGATATTCTTGTGACCTCTTTTTTAATTTCAGACCTTTTCTGGGGACTTATATGACCTTCTGATAAGTCATTACCATATTTTAAAGATGTAGAGGGAATGAAGAACAAAACCGCAGAACTTTGGACTTCAGACTTACATTTCAGGCAAGACTCCAAGTTAAAAATTGCTTTGATCAATGCCCAGAGTTTTGATTCTTTTAAATCGTCGGCAGATTACTCTGCAGAGTTCAGAAATTGATATTTCAGAAGGTAGAGGTATAACTAACCAGTGCTTTCCAAAACCTTCTCCAGATATTATGGAGATGAAAACAGTGAGATTACAAACTTTACAAGTGCAACCCTGTCCTTTAAATATATTCAGCAACATTTGTTGTAGACTTTAGCTTAGAAATAAAAATAATAATTAGTTAACACTGGTATTGGAATTAAAAATCCATGTGCAGAATTTTGTAATAAACACACACACTGTGTATGACATTTAATCAAAATTATTAACTATTTGATCTTTAACAATTTAATTTCAAATAGTATATATATGTATATATATATATATATATATATTCATTCATTTATTTATATATATATATATATATATATATATATAAAATCAGTAATGTAGATTTCTAATGATTGTGTAGTAATCAACACTGAAAAAACTATACAACAAATATTTTGAAAAGATAAAAGAGTTATGATATCAGATAACAGAAGATAAACTTAAGCATATTGTAAGTACTCACTGATAATTATTGCCAAATAAAGTGCTTTTAAGCACCAGATAAAAGATTAGCTTTAAAAAAATTATAATATGTATTAGATGCCAGTCACCATATAGCCCTTTGGCAAAACAGCATTATATCCAAAAATGAAGACCACCACCCATTTTCCTATATGAAAAAGTGCATAAAATTGCAATGATAAAATACATCACATAAGATTATCTCCAAGATTACTTTAAATATTGTTCTCTACTTCTGCAAGATTTAAACATTTATGTTTTCTCTAAAACCCCTTAAATTTCAAAATCTTCCTCTTCCTTCTCAGGTGTGCAAGCATTTCTTCACTGGATTCAATTTCAGGTCTTGCATTTCAAAACATGAGCTCGGCAGGTTCTTGCATAAAAAGTTCAGAGTCAAAGATGAAACTTTTAATACTGATCCAAATAGTAACTGGAAGAGGATATCTAACAAGTTTTTAATCCACCAAATTTTACAGTATGTAAATGCAAAACATTTTAATAATACTGTCAATGTAAGAGAAAAAAAATTTATATTAAAACCGCTAATTTTTCAACAGCAATTTCTTGAGAGCAAAGTTGTCCTTTTTTAATAAATTTATGAAAAAAAAAGGAAGAGTATACACATATATCCATTTCTTTTCTTTAGGTTCTGTATAGTAATGAATATATACACATTGATAAAACGTGGTATCGATTTTTACAAAATTTGAAAGAAAGAGAGTAAAAATTATGACAATTTTTTTTAAATAAAGGACTGATTAAAATTATAAATATATATGTAGGTCATGCAGATAATCAAAACTTTCTAGAGAAGAACAGGGGGGCATTTTAATTTAGACAACAAAGAAGACGACTGACATATCGAACATCATGATGACCAGTAATTTATTTTAATATAATAGTTGTTGATTATTTGAGACAAAAATTCTTTTTGAGGTGTAATAGAAATAAAAACACTACATTAATATGTGAATTGTACAAGAAATTAGATAAATCTTTAAATGGAAAAATATACATGTGTCAAGTTCAGAATACTTTTATGTGATACTTATCCAAGCAAATAGAATAATCATATGCAATCCCTATTTTGAACAATACAAAGCATATATTGCTTATTCCACAGATGATCGAGAAAAAAAAATATAACACATCAAAAATAATATATTCACATAACAATCATAACAATAAATTCTCAACTGAAAATTTTAAAATATTATATTTTAATGATGGAACAATCATATATTTAGAAACATGTTAATTATTAAAATCAAGTTAGCAATGGGATACTGGTGGAAGCAAGCAGCCAAAAAATGCACGCATAATGAAATGAAGAGCCTGTTTTTATTCTTTCCTACTGTATGCATGCATTTCGATTCTATACTTCTGCTCACATGATCCGAATGAGCTAAAATTTTTAAAATGGCAAGAATTGTTGGAGAGCACTCCTAAAAAACTAAAACTATGGCACACCAATCTGATAATGAACATACGAGAGAATATGAATTATGCTTGAGTGTAGAAACTTCTCCTTGATAATTAGTTGTGGAAGAATTCAAACTAAATAAAGCAATTAAATGCACCAAAAAGGTACTGCAAATATCACAGATTTTATGTGCAGAATTATCACAGGTATATGTCAAAACACAACAATGAATGCTATGAGTTAACCTTAAATATTATATATTTGGAAAATAGCTTTTTAAATATAATATACACCAGTATTATCATAGAAAAAGCTGACATAAAATTGTGGAAAGTAAGATATTAATACATGGAAACTGAGAGTCAAACTAATCATGTTAGGACACTTTTTATATAAAAAATAATTTTCAAAACATATGTAAGCAATATCTATAAATTATACAATTTGAAATTTAAAATCATGCATTCCAAAGTGAAGAACATTGTGATCGAAAATTAAAAAGTTATAAAACAAGTGTCTTTAATGCTCTGAGTTTGAAAGCATGCACTCCACATAAGGACACGCAAGCTCCAATACTTAAGGCAACATTTTCTCATCAGTGTTTACTAGGTGTGAATGAAGTTCCATATCTTATGCAGTAGGTAACAATGAAACAGAGAAGATGATATAAAAAACACGTGGAGAAACACAATCTGCCATTCAGACATTGTAATATGCCGGGGTATGCCTGTGTTCTGTAAAGAATCTGTGCTTTCCTCTTTGATGCGTTGGCTGTGTGGAAACATTCCTGTGTGATAGAATTGGTTAAGAAGTTCTTCTTTTTCAGTCCACCGGGCATACACCCAGTCTCTTAAAGAGTCCATGCTGTTGCACTGCACATCAGCAATGGCATAACGCCGGTAATGCAAATGAGTGATGCATGGAGGACGGGAAGCAGCACATATGGCAAGTAAGTCTAAGGGTCTATGGGGCTCTGGATAAGCCACAGTAACATCGATAACCCATTTCAAGGGTGCACACTCGTCTTCAGTACCTACAAAACACAAAATACGTTCATTACATTCTTGGCTTTATTCAACTTGCCACTTTACAATGGATTTTCCAAATTTTATTGCTATTAAAATATCAAGGTATACAATATTGCCTTCCTGACACTCAGTGCATGCGGATTAGCTTACCACTAGAATTTTTAATTTGCGAAACATATCATAGCATATTGTTATGCTTTCATTGTTTACCTAAAATAGGGTTAATAGTATTAAATGTTAAGGATGTGTACACATGTGTGTGTGGGGTCTAGGAATTCAGTAGTTTCTTCTTTTCTAGCTTTCTTGCACTAGAAAAGAATACCAACAAATCTATGGGCATATATCATTCAGTTATGTATGTCCGAACAATATGCCATGTATAGTCATAGAATAATATAGTTAGTTATCTATATATTTAAGTTTCTAAGCTGACTTTTTGGGCAGTCCATGAGAGAAAACTACTGCATCAATCTACTTTATTCTGATCTTAAACAAAAGATTGTAATCTGTAGATTTGTCAAATTCAGTTTTTGTAACCGCAATTTCTATTCATAAACGATAATTTACAATTAAAAATTTACTTTTGCGCATGCTCAGTGGCATGTTTAAATCCGGCTTTAGATATTCAGCTTCTGCACATGCTCAGTTACATGTTTTAATGATAAACACGTTTATTCCGACAAACACATTTATTCCGAGAAGTGTCTCTAGCTTTCTCTGTGCCATTTTTAATTTTATGATAATTATGTTATGATTTTCAACATTTGGGGATGATGCGTTGAGTATAATTTGTGTATTAATACATTTATTTACTATCTAGCCATCATGTTTTGACAGGTACCAACTAGTACCTTTAAAGTTCCATCTTAGTGGCCCAAATGGCCATTATAATTTAAGCAATTAAAATCTGTGAACAAATATTTTTCCTATATTAATATGTAAACATTTTACTTCAAATGTTCCTTTTAACATTATACTGCAATAAACAAAAAATTATCTTATTATAATACATAGTTTACATTTTTCACCAGAACCAACATAACATAATAGTTTTTGAAAAATCAGTTAAAAAAAATTAAAGTTATTCATGACACACAACATAACATATCACCATAATCCCTTTTTGACTTTGGAAAAACATTAATATGCGCAATGATTTATATGAATTGTTTTAACTAAGTTCTATTAAAATACCATAACTTAGAGGGGAAAAGTGAAATAATTCTTATGGACTATCATTGTAAAATGTGCATAACATTTACACAGAAAGAAAAAATAACCCAGGCATTAAAATACTATCTATAATTAAAGAAACTGCACAGTAAGAAATTAATTGAATACATTTCTTACTTTGCAAAGAAATTGTAATAAGTAACCTGAACATTAATTGCACTAATAATTCGCAGATAAACTAGATTATATTCAACACATTTTCAACTTTGAATATTGCATTCTACACTAATCACCATGAGTACTAATTCTTGTGGCTTGCTAACCATTATTACAGCCATAAGAATAGCGTTAAAAAAAACTTAACTATGAATAAAAAATATCAACCTGGAGATGGAAGTTTTTTTACTGTTTAAGAGAATATGAAAGGATTTTATCTATTATCCCACAAATTTACATCCAAACCTTAGATGCCAATTTATAGGATAGGCTTAGAGGTAATAGAGTTAAATAGTCATGTGTCACATTCAAACTCTTATTACAAGATTAGCATGACTACTAATGACTTCTATTTCAACAGATTCTTCAAAATGACATGAAAATTTACAATTTGATCCTTTATAAACACAAAACATTTGAAGTCAATACTGTATTTTAAAATAACCTGGTAAAAGAGAAACTTCTTCATTCTCAATAGCTTCTTTTAGCTTCTCAGGACGGAGGGTATCTAATATGACATTCATGGCTCCAACCCTTGGTAGTGTGACACGATCAAGTATTGGAAAATTATTCTTTTGTGCATATCTGCGAATAAAAGATTTATTTAAAATTCAGATATTCATATTGAATAATACAGATATACTACAAAATAAATATAATTCTCATTATTTCAAACAATATAAAAAAAGCATGAACAATGGCAGTGTTCATTAATCACTTAACAAAGAGACACAATAACAGAGAAAAATAATACAAGCTCTCTAAAATGCAAAAATTCTTAATTTTGTACATTTGATTTGTGGGTACTTTTCCGTTATAAGCACTACAATCGTTTTGAAACCAATTTGGCACATTTTAAAAAATCGCCACAACAATAGAAAAATAACGCGATATAATCACACTAATAATTGTGAAATTACAATATTAAAATATACAAATTGTGAGATTCAAGGATCACGAGACGATATGAGGACGATTATTATCGTGGTCATGGAGATAAAGACTTCATGGGATGCCGTAATTAAATACGCCTACTTTAGTTTGTAAGGAATTTAGAATCCGTCAGGAAATCGGACCATATTTTTACCATGTTTTTAATAACTCGCTTTCTTGTTTGTGTGTGTGTTTGTCCAGTACAAATCTTGCAATCGATTTTTAACCAACTTCCCGACTAGCTAGACATTTGAAACTTTAAGCAATAATAGCTCAGAACACGATGACAATGCATTATTTTAATACTCTTAGCCATCTTTAAGCACAATTGAATCCATTTTCAGTTAATTTTGTTTTGTAGACTGGTGCAGCGGCTGGGACGGGAACGAAAAGTTAAACACAAGTTAACTTCCAATTAACTTCATTTTCTTTCAAGTTAATCCATGAAAAAAATTTTTCCTTTAGTATCCTTCCTGAAGTATTTATTAATACATAGAATTGTCAAGTTTATATGATTCAACAGAAAATTTTAAAACATGGTATATAAAAAGTTCTTTTTGTCTTGTAATTATTATGTAATGGATTTTAAAAAATGGAATTTGCCTAAAGATGAGCAGGCAACGTTTGAGTAACATCCGGAGTTATTTCATTCGCCAATATGATGTGTTGTATCTGTGCGTCGCCAAGATTAAAAATGTGCCAAGTGTAGCACTTATAACAGAAAAGTACCGATTTGTGTTATGTGTAGGTTTCCATGAATTTATAATAGGATATAAGGTCAAAATAAAAGGGAGGTCTTTCAATTTTCTATACACTTCAAGTAACATTCCATCGGAAAAAGTATCTACATATTCTATTACTGGTATATTTCTCTTTCAAAAGATAGAAAAGATTTTAAATGTGTGGCATTGCATAATGGCCATGTATAAAATGTTATAGAAACATTTCATAGAAATTTTTTTTGAAATTTTAATATTATAAAATAAAGTAGTGATACAGAAACAACTGAAATAGCACTATATTTTAAACTGATCAGTCTTTCAGAATTTATCAAAGAATAAAGAAAATTCTATTAAAAAATTTTAAATACTCAATGCTATCTACTCAAAGGATGGGAAAGATTGAGCCGTAGAAAAAGCAAAAAAATCATGAATCCAAGGAAGATTATTTAAATCAGTATCTCTATCAATTAGACTGCAAATGACCAGTCACATTCTGAGTTCAACATATTAATTCAATTGAGTAGAAAACCCATCAACTTTCTGAACATAGCCATAATTTAAAAACTCATTTACTTTTACCTAAATTAGAATAATTTTTAAAATATAAGGACACATTTTGCTGACAGAAGCTTCTGAAATAAATGAAGTCCTATTAATGAAGAAGCAACACTTCACAGATATGATAGAATTTTAAAAAAATTAAAAAGTTTTGTAGACTGTGACAGTTTTCCAAAATATAATTAAAAAACCTTAGCAAATCATTTAAGTACACTTTTTTCAGACAAGTTTCTTTGAAATCTATTGAAACAATAATCATCTTTCAAAAATATTTTTAAAGTTGGATATGGTCTTTAATTTAATAGAAAATTAATATTTCAGAGCAAACCCTTTAATTAAATGTATATTATTTGTTTGCTAAGGTTTGCATTGTGATGAGATACACTGAGCATGGGAAAAAATTATTTACCAGGCCCTAGGACTGAGGACAGGCTGAGCCATTAAAGCTCGCAGGGTAATTTACATACTTTACCCTGCAGGGTCCCTGAACCAGGTTTCTCTCATCTCAACTTCAAATCCATCAGTAATAAGGATGGGCAATTTATATTGAAAATTGATATTTTTTTCCTTAAAAGTGTTGCACTATTTAGAAGACTTATTTTTTTGGCAAATTTGCTTAAGTTTTGCAGGCAAGCAAAACATTTTTATTTTCAAAGCATAATTGTCATGAAAAAAAGTAGCAGATTTTTACCTCCAAAGAAAGAAAGTGTAAAATTATCTCATATTCAATCACTAAAAAAATTTAAAAAGGGACTAACAATAAAATATATTTTTAAAAAGTGACTTGCACTGGGCCCAGCATCAAAAAAAGAGAAAGTGATACTTAAATTTTTTGAAGGCCCTAGAAAATTCTGATTCAAAACATACCTCAATGAAAGGAACTCATGCTATCAGAATACATACTTTACGCTAGTTTCCTTTCTTTTGGATAAGAAACCACCCTCAGGAAATAGTACAACCCAACGTCTATTTCGTCCGATAAAAATATTTAATATATGATCTCTTAGTTTCTTCATTTGGTCTTCTCGAACATTTTTGCCCTGAAAATATATTTATTAATTAGGAACAGCATAACATTCATTACAATCAAACCATATTTTTTTTATTATTGAAAATTGCTAATAAAATTATTTTGGAGATTTTAGGTTTAGTCAAATTATGCATATCTATGAGCATTAAAACAAGTTAAGTTCTATGTGTTTGAATCCTACAGAATTATATGCATAGAATGCTAGCAAGCACAGTATTAATTTGTTTTCTGTGGTCCTAGTTATAATTCTGAAACTATTTTAATTCTAAAGAAAAAGTTATAAATTTAGTAATTGACTATCACTATTCCATTTAAAAACCAGAACTTGACTCAGAAAACTAAGGTATACGAAATTCAAATATCTTAATTCCTTAAAACAACTTTACAACAAAAAAGCAAAGCTACATGTCTTTTGTTGAACATCTCAAAGAAATATATCACACCAACTGCACATACCCTATGCCATCACAGAGGCTCTACCAGCTTGAACAGTCCCTGGTTGACATGTACGGTCCATGGATTCACGAGGTTGTCTCCATACCCGTAAACATCCATCTGACTGATACAATTAGAAACAAGACTCGTCAGACCAGGCAACATGTTTCAAGTCATCAACAGTCTAATGGAGGTGTTGGCGAGCCCAGGCAAGACGTAAATCTTTGTGCCGTGCACTCAACAACAGTACACAAATTGACCTGAAGCTCTGAAAGCCCATATCAATGACGGCCCGTTGAACAGTTCACATGCTGATACTTGTCGATGTCCCAGCATTGAAATCCACAGCAATTAGAGGAAGTGTTGCACATCTATCTCGTTAAAGCATTCTTGTCAGTTGTTGATGGTCCCATTCTTTCAAGGTCTTTTTCTGGCCACACAGCTGTCGGAGATTTGATGTTTTACGGGATACCTGATATTCACGGTACATTTGTGAATCCAAATTCCATCACTACCTTGGCAATGCTATGTCCCATCTCTCATGCGTCGACTATTACACCATGTTCAAAGTCATATAAATCATGATAACCTGCCATTGTAGCAGCAGGAACTGATCTAACAGCTTTGCCAGACACCTGTTGTCTTATATAGGTGCTGCCAACTTCGTTGCGTTGCGCCGATTGTTTGTATATCTCCGTTATTTGCATATGCATGCCTGTACCAGTATTTTTGGCTCTTCAGTGTATATATATTTATAAGGTATTATACAGGGTGTCCATAATTAAAGTCCCACTTTCAAAAGGCTGTAAAAAAAGAACCACTGGTCAGAATGACTTCAAATTTGAACTGAATATACTGGAAGAAGGGGGAAACGATTTGGCATAATAAAAAAAAAGTTCCAAAATGTATCAATAGATGACGCTGTAAGCGGTTGGAACTTTTTTTTTATTATGCCAAATCGTTTCCCCCTTCTTCCAGTATATTCAGTTCAAATTTGAAGTCATTCTGACCAGTGGTTCTTTTTTTGCAGCCTTTTGAAAGTGGGACTTTAATTATGGACACCCTGTATAGGAAGAAGGGGGAAACGATTTGGCATAATAAAAAAAAAGTTCCAAAATGTATCAATAGATGACGCTGTAAGCGGTTGGAACTTTTTTTTATTATTATGCCAAATCGTTTCCCCCTTCTTCCAGTATATTCAGTTCAAATTTGAAGCCATTCTGACCAGTGGTTCTTTTTTTGCAGCCTTTTGAAAGTGGGACTTTAATTATGGACACCCTTTATATATATATATATATATATATATATATATATATATATATATATATATATATATATATAATGCCTCAAACTTTAATAAAATTAATTAATATATGTACATCTTAAAACAATTTAAAACTTTTAAGACATAAAAATTAGTCTAAAAATGCTAGTAAAATTCAGTATTGAACTCTCATTAGTAAATCAATAGAAGTTTCATTCTTTGATCTAGATTTTCAGATGTTCTATAATTTAAGCAAAATCAGTTTTTTGTCAAACAATACCCACACTGGAATATTAAGTAATGGATAATGACCACAAGAAATCCTATAACCAACCTGAGTTATAAAGTAATCTCCATGTGTAACTGAAACAATCCCAAAGTTAGTATATCTAAATAAACGATCCATGATCCACATTATGGACTGTAAAACAGAGGATTTTCCACTGAAGGCTAGCATTAAAAGAGGAACATCTGCTGTAGATTGATGGTTGGCCAAAAACAAACATCTATCATTAATACAGGAATCAATATCATCTCCCCATTCATAAACTAAAATGAAAACAGAATAATAAGTATAAAATTCAACAGCAACATTTATATACATTTACTTATATAACTGAAATGTTTACATATATATTACAAAAAAACTGACAAAATTTTATTTCCATATTACATTTTTTACATATAGATTGTTAAGAATGTTACAGCTGTGAGCTACATTTATTATTTTAAATATTTTTTTTAAAACAGATAAGTTATACATGGTTCAGGTCAACTTTTTTACTATTGTTAAGTAAAGATGTAAAAAGTAACTATCTTAAAATGTGACATGATAATTGCAAAAGTTAAGTTACATTGGTCTATCAAATAATATAAACAAACATAAAACAAAATTTGAAGAAAGAGAATTTTTTGGACAACAGAATTAAATTTCCATCTTAGCAAACTGGCTTAACTAATAAATAACTTTTGATCCAATCATAATTTTTGCTTCACATAAAATTCCATTTTAGCAGGTTCTACTCAACTGCAGATATTACAGTTTTATATAGACATTAGAGGTAAATTTGGCCTTATGTCAATTATGTCTCTCTTTAGTATACTCTCTTATCTTTATAAACCGGCTATTACGCACTTTACAAATAAAAAAGTAAATGCATACACGTATAAAGGTAAAAGATATATAAAAATATATTTTACTTTATAAATATAAAGCAAAAATTTCATGAAATTAAATTAGAAAGGAAAATGTCTTAGTAAACAGAAAATGATCTATAACTTTTCATAACAACATAAGCAGTTTTTATTTTAGACAAAATTCCATCTTAACTAATTTTAGTATGCTTCAGATATACAAATGAAATGAATACTGACTAAAAGGAAGTGAATTCAAATAACATAAAACAGTTCAAAGATTTAGTGCTTAGCATGAAATCATATATATCACTAGAAATGTATATAAATATACAGTTCTATACATACTCAAATAGAAAGTAGATGTTATATATATATATACATACACACACACACACACACACACACACACACATATATATATATATATATATATATATATATATATATATATATATATATATAATGTATATATATATATATATATATATATATATATATATATATATATATATATATATATATATATATATATATATACACACACACATGCATGTGTTTGTATATAAACAGAGAAATCTAGAAGTCTAAAAAGCATGCAGAACTTTCATTATTTTAATATTTTACCCAGCTTTGTTATTAACATGACACAATTTTTACAAAATTACACAGAATCATTTTTTTTTTTTTTTTTTTTTTTTTTTTTTTTTAAATAAGAGAGGTTGCATCTATTAGTTACATATCTGCCTATTTGGCATGACAGTAATTAGAATTTATAATAGAAAAGGAGAAGCTGCAGCAGTTATAACATGCTGTCAGTTATAACATGTTCTTACATATCTGATTTAACTCTCACTTTTAAACTCCTCTGATATAATCCCCAAATCAGCACAATTCTGCAGCAAGATTTTATCTAAAATTAATTATATCTTCTCCTCCTGAAAATCTAAGTAATTCTGCACAGTTCTATGATACTTGAGTTACATTCGAGATATAATAGAAAGAAATGGCAAAATCAGAAGTTTTTTAACTTTTTTATAAACAAATACATGTATATTCTCATATACAATTTATTCTCATACATTAAAACTATGCTCTAATATACAAGTATATATTAAAAGATGTTTTTTTAACGCATATGCAAACATAGTATAATACAAACTTGACCACCAAAAGAGTGGCCCATTTGTTTCAATAATTAAAACAATTGTGGTCTAATTTATTTCTTTATTATCCCAAAATATTTAATTAATTTGTTAACATCCAATTATGATTTTGATCTCAGGAACTCCTGATGCCAACGATTTATATAAAAGCAGTTGATGTTTCATTTATAAGGTATCATCTATACCAAAAGCATTACAAACTCAGATGTTCAGCTTTTAAAATTTTTTATGTCTATGAGATTTTTTTCAAAGAGAGAATAGTAAGAAAATATTAATCAACTTACTGTGATAATTTGCTCCCCAACTCCATGATGCAACAACACTAAGTAACCATTTGTACATAACACCTTCAACATACCAATAAGTGGGATAATTAAGTATTCGAAAAGGCAACAAAAAAAACCACATCCACAACAAATAAGTTGGTATGCAATAAAGATTGATGATGATGATATACCATACTCGTAATGAACATCTTAATAAGTACAAAAATCTTTTAAACTCCATAGCTGAAATAAAAGAAAAACACTTTTGTTAAAATATTTGAAATTCCTAAATATAAGTTCAAAATTACTAGAAATCAAATATATATTCCATTAAACAAAGACAAAATACTTTTATATGAGGACTCAGATATTTTTAAGGGGAATAATTATCAGCAATGAATTCTCTCAGCTTATATTTCACTTGCATTATGCTAAGTGAAACTTCATGACGACTTAATATCTTCAATTTTTATGCAATATCATTAAATTTATTAAAAAGTATTAACAATCATATTTCAAATTAGCTGTGCTATTCACACTTTTGAACTTAATAAATGGGCCCTGCAAACTGGGATTTTCAGATCTAAATATGAAGGTCATAGCAATATAGTGAATCAGTGATCTATTGAGAACTTAGTTTTGTCACTCACAAAAATAAAATTACATACTCAGTAGAATACCAGCTAGACCTGTCAACTCTATTAAAAAGAAGGGAATCAAGGCACTTCTCTCTCTCTTCTCTGTCTAATAAAATGTAAAGCTTTGCAACTCTTTTTTTTATTTCATTGTGACTGAAATGTTGAATATGTATCTGTTTCATTTGACCTGAATTAATTTTCATGCCTCAACTGACTTCCTAGAAACTCTGGGATGTAATAAAATATTTGTTTCATTCACTCAAACAGTAGCTATTGATGATATTAAATTGGTAAAATACATTTTTACCTTAATGGCTCATCAACAGTGTCAAGCTTAATTACGAACTCCCAACTCACATAAATGATATATACATCAATATCATGATATATACATCAATATTTTTAAGCTAGCAGCAAAGCTCAAACAATGTAACTGATATAGGAAATTAAAGCTAAGGATTGATGGTAAATTAGATATGTCAACACTTCTGTTACTGGGAAAAAGCATCATCATATACAGATTCTCTTCATATAACAGAATCCATCTAGAGCAGGGGTTTCCAACTTACAAGTGTCCAAGGGCCGCAATCGAAAACACCTGTCTAGTGGTGGGCAGCAATTTAATCAGGACCATACCCAGGACTTTTTTTCTTGAGGGAGGGGGACTTGGAGGATTTGTGTATAGTATATACTATGAAATTTTAAAAAATTCGAGGATGAACCTCTAACAATGACCTTGATTATAACTGGCCAACTTTCGTTAAATTACACATACACACAAAAAAAAGTCAAATAAGAAGTGGGTCGAATAAGAAGGGGGGGGGGTATGAAATAGAACATGAGTGGACACCCTACTGTTCATGGAATTCGAGAAAAATCAATCTTTTTTGTAAATGAACAGCATTTGAAAACAATATAGATTTTTACAAAAACATTTTTTGTTAACTAAGAATATCTAAATTGATGCTGCAAATTATTTTCCAAGAAGTATTCGCGGGCCGCAAAAAAAGGCACTGCGGGCCGCCAGTTGGAAACCCCTGATCTAGAGAGTAGAACCTTTATCGAGAAATTCAAAGACTTTCAATGAATTAGATAACATGTTGGCACTTCCATGACTATAGTAGGGGGTACTGCATATCTCACCTAAAAGGCTTAGCTTACAGAAGATAAGACTGCTTAACTGCTACAAGTCACCCATATTCATTTGCTCTCATAAAAGCACACATTCTATCGAGTCTCTCAGTTTAAAATATCATCAAGGAGGAATTTTTCCTGACAGCTGGTTACATACCTTCTCTGAATTTAACTGCAAGAGATCCATCAACCATCTCTTAACTACTGGAAGAGAAATTATCTCCAGTGGATTTGTAGTCATTATACCATTTTTGGCAATGAGCAAGCTGACAAATCGATGAGTACCTCTCTTTTAGATCATCATAACCCTGAGATTCCTTTTCACAATGTCAAAAATTTACTAAGAAAAACATGTCTTAAGAAGAAATTTTTTTTTATAAATGAGTTTATAATGATTTTTTTTTTTATCTGCCTTATTAAATAAAAACAAATGCAACACGCTCTTCTTAGAGATCCCGTGATCTTCATTTATGTTGCATACTTCAGATTCCTTGCTAGGAATGTTTATTTATAGGCTCATATGTAATGGATAGGAATCTCTGATACTATTTTTTGTCCATTACATAATGGAGCGAATATAATTGGCAAACATCTTTTTACTTGGTTGAATCTATTTAATGTGTGTTTTCCTGACTTTCCGCTTTCAGAATCAATACCTTTATTATAGTAGAAAGTCAGGCACCTACTACTTGAGAAAGCAGCAGTTGACATAATATAGTGAAAAAAATTTTAGTACCTGCAATATGTTATGTCAATGATTATTAGCCATATACAGTCAATTCTGGTTAATCAGACCACATCGGGACACTATCATTTTGGTCCTAATAACCGGCTGGTCCGATTAAATGAACATGCATTATGTTACAAGACGGGATTCAGTCCGAAGGATTTGGTCTGAATAAGCAGCTGGTCCGATTAACTGGTGGTCCAATTAACCGGAATCGACTGTATATTGATAATGGAAAATGTTTATTTAATTTTAAAATGAGTGATATTATTAGTGGACACCAAGAAATAACACTATTTTCTTGGCTTAAATATGAATATGAACTTTGTACTGCACAGTATAGAGGACTATAACCAGCACAATTAAAATTGAACACTGATCACAAAGAAAAGAACTGATTATATATTATCAATTTTAATGTGACTGCCTAAAATTTTCATGGTTTACCATAATGAGTAAACTCAAACTGTAGTACTGGCAATATCTGCCTTTCTTTTAAACTGAAACATGACTTTCAAATGAGATTAATTTAGGTAATTTAAAATATTTAGTCATGACTTGCAAAATTCTCTTCTTAACATAAGAGTGTCCACTGGTTTACAGACATTTATACCTCTAAGAGCCATACAACTAACTACGAGCATATAAAAGCAACTAAGCTTTTTGGTCAACAGAGACCCATTTAAATTATTCTTTTAAATAAGAAAAAGGATGGGGAAGAAACCATAGTCATTGTCAATCAGAGAGAATAGGGAGATGTAATTTTAAAAAAAGTGTTGCACGAGATATTACAGATTATTAACAGAAACTTAAAACTAAAATTTTAAAGTGAATGTATATGCAAAAAGTAATCCAAACTTCTGTATTCACCAGGAGTATAAGGTTATAACTATGGGTACATAAATTTCGCACTAAGAAAATATCGAAATTTTGAAAAAAAAAATTACAATATATAAAATTTCATATTTATTCGCAAAAATAAATATTTATGTATATAAATTTAAAAATTTCGCATTTATTAAAAAAAAATCACAATTGTACTTACTTGGTTAGGTAAGTATCAAAATTCTTAGTTAAAAGCTAACATTGTAGTAGTTTCCACATTCTCTTCCTGAAGTCTTTAGCAATAAGTAATACGCAAATTTCAAGAGTGAGATCTCTCAGTTAAAGACCATGGATGGTCTTAAATAAGCAATTATGTTAATAAATTATTACTATTATTACCTAATTTTGCTTAAAAAGCAATTTATCACCGAGTTTTTGCCAAAAAGTAGTAAAAAATAATTTTTGCATTTATTCACTCATATCGACAAATTTTGCATTTATTCGCACCTATTTCGTAAATACGAAAATTATATATCCCTAGTTATAACATATATATATATGCACAGTGGGCCACAAATTTCTATGTGATTTTAAAAATAAATTACTCCTCTATTTATTTATTATAAAACTGCTCCTCTATTTATTTATTATTATAAATTACTCTTATTCTCATTTTGAACTAGCACACAAAAATTATGCAGTTTTACTTTTAAAATAATCATTTGATACTTAAAATTCTGTGGACATTTTAATGTTATAAATGCACTCTTAGAAACTACAATACTTAACATTAGTGCCTGTTTTGAGCAACAGAAATATACGCTTATATTTCTAAATATCATTAGTCTTGAGTCTTGCTATATATTTTTGTTCATAATATTAAAGAAGCCATACTTTAGAAGTGAAAAAGTATCGATAAAGTAGTATAAATAACCAGATGAAAATCAATACTGAGGTATAAAGGGGCAAGAATAGAAAATCCTACTAAAACATTGAACAAATATGATACAGCAAAAGAGATAGGCCTATAAATGTGTTCTGTAACAAATTCCTTTTAAAAAGAAAATCTACAATATGCAAGCTTTTGAAATAGTCCTTATATATATTTGAATATTACATGGCATAACATTAGTTTATCTTTTTTTAAATGTTGCATACTTTATTCTACTATTAAAATATAAAAAATTAACATATAGAACAAAATCGCCAAATTCTATTGCTTAGTTCTAATTTGAATAAAGTGTAATCATTTCACGTGTTTCAAAAAATGCCATTCTTTTTACAATTTTTAACTCATCCATTAACTTTATTCGGGGTAGAGATAGAATAGAAATTCGTTTTGGGAAATGAAAAAGACTTTAGAAACCATACTAAATACAGAAATTTATTTATGTATGAAACATGATATAAAATAATAAATTACCTATGTATCTGTTTTATTAAGAATGTTTATAAAAAATGCATTAAAATTTCACATCACAGAATTTCTCTAATCTAAGAAATATCTACGAAATATTTTATATTTTAATGAATTACATTAATGAACATAGACAATTTTCTAACCAAAAAATTCATATAACCCTGTCTCCATATCTTGCATCACAATCTAAAACTGATAAAATTAACCATGTATCTTTAACATTTTCAGTATTACTGGTTATTATAACTCAGAGTAAATAAAACCTTTTATGTTTAATCGCTGAATCTAACATTTTATTATTTTTTAAAACCATCATCTACTTTAAATGATGGGAAACAGGAAATCATGGCCAAAACTTTAACATCATAAGCCACTCAAGAATTTTTTACCAATTGCATATGAAAAGTTTAGATTCTGAAATTTTTCAGGTACTATTTTTTTTTTTTAAAGTTATAAATACATATAGCCTTTTCAGTTAGACTATTTTGGGAAAGGGTGCTTTCTACACATTATGCGTTAATTTTGTAAATAAAAGTTTCTTTTTAAAATATGTAAATATGTTAAAAACTTTTTTTTAAATATAAAATCTGAATTTCAACTTGTAGAAACTCAGAAGACTATTTCCTTACCTTATTCTTTGTTTATCCAGTGAATATTACCTAAATGAGAATGCAGCACATATGATAACTAACACTGAATTTTATAACAATTAAATTTTGTGATCATTATTACAAACTATATTGTGTGAACTTATTCAATCCCTTAAATTTAACATATTACTTTCTATCCTATTACTCCATAAATACAGGTAATTTTACTAAATCTTTTATTTCACATAAACTGCATTTACTGCCATAAATACATACTCTAGAATCTTAAAATATATTTCCTTTAAGTATGCTTACATTAATAACCATGAGATAAAATAATTAATAACCTGTATAATAATAACAAAGTTCTACTGACAAATACATTAGAAAAGGGTTTAAGGAAAAATATTGCTAACAGAATTATCCACAACTTAATTAACATAATGAAATATATAAACAAATAATGTTAAGATTTTTGACATAAACATACTTCAAGACATTTTTGAAATAATGAAGGATGATTATTTGAAATGTTTACATCAGAGATTTTGCAACAGCAAATAAAACTGCATGAACATACATATTTATATATCAAGAATCTGAGGATGACAAATTCGTATGCAAGATGTTAAGATTAAAATTTTTAATAATTTAATGCATTCACAAATAAAGTCCAATGGCGACAAACAAACTATATTAGATTGTCAAAATTTTTTTAGATACATTTATGGAATAATTAAGACCTATAAAATATACAAGTACACACACATATATATATATCACATTAAAGATAAGAGAATACAGCATAAAGATTACAGTAGATAGAAACTCAGATTGAATAAAACTTTTTCAGTTTAATTGCAGAATGATCATTTTATTATTTACTAGAATCATTATCTACTTTAAATGAAAAGAAATCATGGTCAAAACTTAATAAACATCACCAAATATTAGGATTTTTTTTTACAAAATGCAAAATTAAAGTTTAGACTCCGAAATCTTACAGGTACTTAACTATTTTTTTTAGAATTATAAGTTTATATTACATTTTTTTTTCAGGTACTCTTTTTTAGTGGGTGCTTCGTATGATTTGTGTGTTAATTTTCAAAATTAAACTGATGCATAGAGTCAGTTTTATGCAAATTTTAAGAGCAGTGTCACAGCTTTATATAAGAAATATCTGAAATATAGAGGCGTATTTCGAAATAATTAATTTTATAAATCGTCAGCCTATAATCATCAGTCAGTATTACAGTTGAACTTAACCATATGACATTTAAAACAGCATTATACAAACAACTCTTACCGATTAACTGGAAAAAACGTTGTAAAATGTTTAATTTAAAATTGTAAAATTTAAAATGGAATATATTTTAGCGTATTTTGTATACAGAATAACATAACTACACAGCGACCGGGTGTAATGGTGTCAAATTATTACAAAACACTGATAAATTACAGCGCAAATCAGTTATCATCTATTGTGGATGAATCTTGATTTTGTACGAACTATGATGAAAGAGCTACAAGTCTGCCTCTTTCATTCAAAACAGTGAAAGAGATCAAGACAGTCCGATATGAAAACATTATTCCTTCACATGCGTCTCAATTCCATAATATGCGGTAAGAATTGCGCATGCGTAAGGACTTAGTTTCAGACAAAAATGAACTGAATTTGGGGGGCTGTAGCCATTTACAAATGAACAGGCTGATGTTGAATGTTTGATTGTCGTCGAATGTAACCTCAAAGTGTTGGCGCTTATTTGGAAAGTTCTGTACAGTTTATCACTAATCGTGGTGAGTACAATATGACAATCAATTACAGGGAGGTGTAGTGTATTTTTTCCAGGCAAGAGAATGAGAGGAACTTTATAATGTGTTTTGATATGAGGTGAGTAAAAAATTATGTTTGATATTAAAACACGCAAAATTTTTTACAACTGTACGGCTAAAGTTTTAAAACAGCTTGATACAATTAATTTTTTTTTCAGGTAGAGGAGCACAGGTTGTTTTTTTAATCAATGCCTTGCATTTTATAATATTTGCGATAGTTTTTTATTTCCGTAAATTAACGCTTATTTGAAAATCAATACGTTGTTATTCCGAATAGAGAAATTTAGAATAGTGTTGACATAGGCATAACGTCGGGACGGGGGGGCACGGAGGAGGGCACGTTCCCCCTCCCCTCCAACTTAACTTAAAATAAATTAAAACGTTAATAGAAGTACAGTTAAAATCGAAAAATTGTAGAAAACTTAAGAACGGTTGGTTTTTTCCGCTTTTTCAAACTGTGAAATAGAAGATTCCAATTATGTCTTTAGCCTTAACATACTTTTGTAACTATGATATGATCTTTTAGAGAAGTGTAGATGTCGTTGGATAGATTACACAGTTATAATTAACAAAAAGCTTTAATCATAACAAAATCGTAATGCCGTTGATATTACACTTCAACATATAAAAACTCGGATCAGGCATCGTATCGTCACATTGATTTTACAGAATGTTCCATCGGAACTCACACGTGCGTCAAGTACGAGAGTTGTACAAAGAGTGAACTAGTCGAGTGTCTTTCTAGACTGTAGTTCAAAGTTCGAGTTATGGCTGGCATTACCTCAACTGCGCGTGCGCGCGCTGGCTGCTGTGATTGGCTGAACAGCCGATGCCACAGTACTCCCCCCCCCCCCTAAGTATCAAAGGTACGAGACTTAAAGGAACCTGGGGTTGAATCTGACCTTTCTCCCGGCACGCGTCACAGTAACTGGTGTAGGCGTAGCCACAGGGTTGGGAGGAGATGCCCCTTGCGGCTGTCTTGAAGTCGATGAAGGTGTGACTTTACCTGTCGAAGTGGGCACAGTTTCAAGTTCTGCGAACGCTGGTTTTAGGCGATCAATCCTGATGACCGTCTTTTTTCCGTTCACCATTAAGCTGAAATGTTTTGTGGCACGGTCAAGAATATGGTATGGTCCGTCGTATGTCGGCTAGAGAGGTTTCCGTACCGCATCATGACGGACGAACACATGTGTGCAAGTCGCCAACGCAGGGTGCAAAAAGGGTTTCGAACTGGCGCGTGCCGATGTCTGCACTGACGATAGGTCTTACATTTGTTTCCTGAGTCGTTGCAAAAATTCTGCCGTACCAATGTCGGTTTCTGTAGATGGCACAAAAAATTCGGCTGGTATACGAATTGTCGACCCGTATACCAGTTCGGCAGTGGTGCATTGGAGGTCTGGCTTGAATGCGAATCTTAGTCCGAGAAGAACTAAGGGTAAAGATTCGGTCCAGCGATTGTTTCCTTTACATCGTACAGCTTGTTTTAACAAGCGATGGAAACGTTCTACGAGACAGTTACTAGCAGGGTGGTATGGTGTTGTTCGGATTTGCTTGATGCCTAGCAAGGTCAACAGTGAGGAGAACAAAGAAGATTGGAACTGTCTTCCTTGGTCCGTTGTGATGGTGGAAAGGACTCCAAAACGTGCAATCCAGCCAGAGAGAAACGGTTTCCGCTGATATATCTGGAATGGGAAACGCTTCAGGCCAACGGGTAAATCTGTCAATACAGGTCAACAGATAGGTGGAACCTTCAGATTGAGGCAAGGGAGCGACCAGGTCGAGGTGAACATGATCGAACCGTTTTTCTGGCACTGGGAAAGGTTGAGGCGGGCTCTTAGTATGTCTCAGCACCTTCGATCTTTGACATGGAATGCACGCACGGGTCCATTCGGTGAGCATTGCAGGCCAAACGTACCGCTGCTGGATCAGCTTCTTCGTGGCGCGGATTCCAGGATGTGCCAAATTGTGGAGTTTCTGGAACACTAGCTGTCGAAATGACTTTGGCAAATACGAACGAATTGTTCCCTGCGAGGTATCGCAAATTATGTCCGACTGTCCATCAACCTTCAGGGGCTGTAGTTTGAGGCCACTGACATTTGGGTTCTCGAAGGTTGTCATCAATTCGACGTCTATTTACTGTGCTTCTGCCAGAGAAGAGAATTCGATGTCAGAAGATGCGGTGATGTCATTGATGCATGACAAGCTGTCAGCAACAACGTTGTCGAGGCCTTTTAAGTGCACGACATCCGTCGAGAATTTAGCAATCAGGTCCAACTATCTGAGTTGTCTAGGAGAGAGGTTGGAGTTTTTCTTAAAAGCAAAGGTCAATGTTTGTGATCCGTTAGGATTTTAAATTCTCTGCCCTCGAGAAAAGGTCAAAAATGTTTGACGGCAGCGTAGATAGCTAAGAGTTCGCGATTATACGTGCTGTAGCGCAATTCTGGTGAGGCTAGCTTTCGTGAGAAGAAGGCGAGAGGTCTGATGCCTTCGGGAGTCTCAGCCTGCAGGACAGCGCCAATGGCTGTGTCTGAGGCGTCGGCAATGAGAGAAAGCTTGTCTTGCTCTGCATGATATGTTAAGGTGGCAGCGTGAGCCAAGTCGTCCTTGCATTTCTGGAAAGCTTGGATGGCGTCATCCGACCAGGAAATCAATCGCTTGTCGTTTTTCTTACTGTCCTTGAGATAGTGGGTCAGAGGGGCTTGGTGTAGCGCTGCTGATGGCAAGAAACGTCGGTAAAAATTTAGCATTGCCAGAAAACGTCTGAGTTCTGCTACAGTTTTTGGCTGAGGGAAAGAAGTTATGGCTTCCACTTTCTCTGGAAGTGGACGGACGCCGTCTGCTGTGATAAGGCATCCAAGGAACTTCACCTCCTTCATCCCGAAGACGCATTTTAAGGGATTCAGAGTAAGGCCGAAATGTTGCAATCTGGAGAACACCTCCTTCAGGTGGGTTATTATGCTCTGCTTCGTCGGCCGAACATATCAGGATGTCGCCGAGGTAGGCGATACAGAAATCGAGGTCTTGGAGGATGCTATTTATGCATCTCTGGAAAGTCTGCCCGGCATTTCTCAGACCGAATGGCATGGAAACAAATTCCCAAAGGCCAAAGGGCGTAGTCACGGCTGTCTTCTGGAAAGACAGGAATCTGGTTGTAAGCACGGGTAAGGTCGAGGGTTGAGAAAATTATCTTTCCAGCCAGCATCTGTGTGCAATCCTGAATATGTGGGACCGGATACCGATCTGGCACAGTCGAAGCGTTCAGCCGTCGATAATCGCCACAGGGTCTTCAATCACCTTTTTTAGGACCATATGGAGAGGACTCGCCCATGGGCTTTTTGAGGGGCGGACGATGCCCTGCTGCAACATAAACTGGAATTCTTCTTTCGCAGATTTAAGAAGTGACGGACTGAGTCGTCTCGGCTTGGAGAACACTGGAGGGTCGGTTGTTTGAATATGATGATAAATCTCAACTTTAGATTTGGCTTTAGTCAAGCTCGACATGCCTATGAGCTCAGGAAAGTCTGACAAAAGTTTGTGATAAACGGAAGTCGGTGTGAGCAATAAAATACTTTCGGTGGGTTCTTTAGAGATCTGCCGGGGATTTGAAATGTTCGTGGCAAGATCGAGGAGTCTGCGACGTCGGACGTCTACCCAAAAGGTTGAAGTGATTTAGGAAATCTACACCGATAATAGCAATGGAAACATCAGCAACAATGAATGACTAAGAAAAGGGTCTTCGAAGACCTAAGTTTAACGTGAGAAGCTTCGTGCCATACGTCGCTATCGA
This sequence comes from Dolomedes plantarius, assembly GCA_907164885.2. NCBI lineage: Eukaryota > Metazoa > Arthropoda > Arachnida > Araneae > Dolomedidae > Dolomedes > Dolomedes plantarius. The sequence continues at coordinate 238,271,681 of OU015491.1, read as the reverse complement.
AGAGTTGTTGGCTGCGTATAAGGTGAGTTTTCCCTTTTCAGACTTAAGATTCTTAGGACGGGGAATGACGGAAACATCGGCGCAGTATCAATGAGGAATCTCATATTGTTCGTGTTGTCGGCCACATAAATACGAAAATTGCTGCGGTCGGCCATGGTGGCCACCTGGGACCGTGCAGCTAGTTTCCCTGAGTTTTGTAGTTGCATGGCTGTTTACACTTAAGGGCTTCGTCACCAAATTTCGAGTGGTAGAAACAGATTTGGGACTTGTTTTGCTGCCTATGGCGTGAAGTGCTACGAGAGCGAGAACGCCGGTGTCTGCCATAAGGACGCTTGTGTTGATGTGATTTTTCTGTAGACAGACGGGCAATCTGTTGAGTTACGGCGTCAATCTGTTGCTGTACAGCTAAGTTAACATTCGTTTCTTGTTTTACAGCCTGCACTTGGAAAGTGGGTAAGGACAGCTCATGAATTTTATCGGCCATCTTGGCCAAATTAGGTAGTGGCTCCGAGTTGACGGCCAGAATCGCCTGCGCTTGGCTGGGCAATCGACTAAGCCAAAGAGTTTTTAGAGCCGTGTCACCGAAGTTAGAATCTTCTAAGTCTTGCATCTTAGCGAGTAACTGTGATGGTCGCAAATCACCTATCTGAGTGTCTTGCAACAAATGGTTAAGACGAGAGGTTTCAGATTCGGCAAAATGTGAAATCAGTCTCTGCTTTAATGTGTCGTATTTTTTTTTCAGCCGGGGGATGTCGGATAAGATCCCGGAACAATTGCAGGATACTCGTTTCAATTGCCAAAATAACTGTATAGAATTTGGTTTCATCGTTAGTGACCGCGCCTAGCCTAAATTGAGCTTCAAGTTGAAGAAACCAGGTTTCATGGTCTTTCTGCTAGCATGGGACAGGTTTAACGGCGAAGCGTGCCAGTTCGGGAGTGTCAGCCATATTTTCAGGTAGTGCTATGCCAGATGTGAACAATACAAGATAGTATATTCAAAATAAAAATGAAAATAGAATTCAAAATGGCTATACACAATACTTAATATGAGCAAAATAATGTAAAAATGAAAATATAGCTGAAAATGGCAATTCACAATCTCTCTATTCTATAAAAAAGTAACTGGCGCCGCCGCCGCCGCTGTCAAAAGCTTGTCACGCTATCTCCTCCGAAACCACTGGGGATATGGGGTCGAGACCGATACCAATAGATGCAGAAAAATGCGGGAAAGAAAGTAAGACATGTCTCATCTACGTCGGACTTTAAGTTTTGGAACGAAGTTCTTTTACGCGGCTTACAGTAAACTTGCAGGAATCGTCACGTAATGAAAAATCGTTATGTCCCCTTCATAAGAGCTTTTTCGCAAGGAATCTGCGGCTGAATGGATATCGCATCGGACTATCGCACTACGGAGGGAGAGGTCCCTGGTTCAAATCCCGGCACAAGCTCTGGCCGTTTCTATTCCCACTCATTCTTGGAATAGCGCAGTATATATATATCTGAATATACATATATATATGTAATATCGGCGACATGGAGGAACACATAACAGGCCAGAGTGGATGACGTCGCCGATACACATGATGACAAACCGAGCATTTTCCCGCAGACTCCCAACGCAGACACAGGAACCACAGATACGTGATTGAATCTAAAGCATTTTATTAAGTTTTCCAAGTCGTCCGCCCGGGATTATATCACAGACCGATTCTTACAGAGTGTGTCTAATTTTAGGCACCAGATAGTTTTAAAGGTTCATCTCATCACGTGATTAAAGGGTGTGTCTTAATAGCTGATTGGTTAAAAGTTAGTATTGATGCGCAGAACTGATTTACTCTCTAGTGACGCCACGCAACTTTAGTTTTCGAGTCAACATTCAGCCATTTAATATTTTCTCTAGAGGTTATTAGAACTTAGAATCAAAAGCGAAATTAGTTTCGAACGCCGCAGGGAATTTAGAATAATGTTAGATTTTAAAATGGAATTTAACGCGAATGCCCAAAGGGAATTACCTGTTTCAAGGAATTAAAAAGGGTTTGTAATTTGGAATAGTAAAGTGAGGAATTAATAGTTTTTAAATGTTAAGATTGTTGAATTAAGAAATTACTAGTTTTTAATATTATAGAATATCCCCCCCCCCGTCCGAGAAGAGGCTGACCTACAATGCCTGCATTGGAGGGCAGACTCACTCAAATGAGTGAGAAGAATGGGCATTAAAAAATTTGGAATAAGTTAACGTATCAAGTTCAATTAAAGTTAAATTGCAAAAAAAAAATTTTAAAGATCACGTGATGAGCTGACATAGCAACATTATCAAATTTACTGAAAAATATATATAAAATCACTAAAAAGAAGGACACATAATATTAAATTGAAGATTCTACATAAGTATGTATTTGAAACCTGTTGAATAGGGACGTCTCCCCACACAACAAAATCTCAAAAAAAAAAAAATCAATTAACATAACAAAAATTTGTAAACTACCAAAAATTTTCACTGGAAACATACATTTAATACAATATCTACTATCATCTCGATTTGAATAATACAGAATAACAAAACATAGTAATAAAAATATCAAAAACAAACAAAAATTAAGTAAATGAAGTTGACTTTGATAACAGGATGAAAAATTCAAAAATTCTTCCTCAACGTTCACTAGTATGGAGTGAGTCCAAAAAAAAAAAAAATTTATTTACTTATCTTGTAATGATTTATCTGTGTAACATTTTTAGTCCTTTCACAGTCATTAGTATGTTGAGGAAAAAACACCAATTAAAAAAAATCACAGTCTTTTTAGTGCTGTGTCATTTCTGCTTCACAAACGTAGAATGCATAAATTTCACATTATCTCGACTTGTTTACATATAAAGAAAATTAGTTCTTTAGTTACATAATAAAAATCACAGTTTATAATAAAAATCACACTTTCAATAAAATCACAAGATTTAATAAAATCACACTTCAAATATATCAATTGTATATAAAAATTACAAAACATATCACTCATTATCTAGTTTTCGTATCTTTATTTATCTCATTATTTTTTCTTAATATCTCTTATCTCCTTTATTTCAATATTACTTATTATAAAAAAAAATCTCTTTTCAATACCACTTTTATTTCTTATTATTCTCATTTCATCATTTCTTATATTCATTTTATTTCGACAACATTTATTCATTCCAAAATTCTATTCAATATTCTTTAATTATTCTTAATCATATTTATTCTAACTTTATTTATTTATTTATTCTCAATACTTTTCACTTTATTTTCAAATTATTTATTTACTATTCATTTGTGTACACTTATTTTAATTCTACGTGGATATCCAATTTTTTGTGTTGAAGGTACCTTGTTGTATGTGTGTTACCCAAACTCTTAGTGTCAAATTTTTTAATTCTACCTCTAAGCAGTGAGGGTTGTGTTTATGTTTGTGTAACAAGTGGGTTTTCTTTCTCCATATTGTTCTCTGACTAATAAGGAGGAAGAGTCTTTTAGCCGTACAGTGGACTAACCGTAAATCTCCGACAGAATATGACTGCGTTGAAAAACAGCATCTTGTATAGTACAAAGATGGAGAAAAAGGAAAAGGTGCAGTTGTCATACCTGTGGGAGTATAATATATAGAAATGGGAGGACAAAAGGAGTGGCCATCCCAGCCCTGTTTTAGTCATTACTCAAGCATATGATCTTCTGCACTTTAAGTGACTGAGTTGATGAATTAAAAACAAATAGCAAAAAAAATTATTAAGATCTTAAACAGTTGGGACGACATCCAACGCTCTTCTAGAGATGGGTGATAGGAAAGTGTTTTTCAAGAAATAGAAAATTTACTGAAAGGTTAAAGAAGTAGAGTTGTCATAGTCGGTGTTTAAATTGAGATCCAAAAAAAAATTCACATATAATAGTATTCTTAAGAAGAAAGTTTAAGTTAGACAGTTTTTTTAATTTATTTATTTTTTTATTTATTATATATCTTTAGTAGGACAACACATAATTAATTATATCAATTAAAAAAAATATAATGATGTTAAGCATCACATAGAAAGAAAGAAAAATGGATCTAATGTTTGTCATTATTCGTGGTGTAGTTTTAAGTTCTCTGGTGCATTATAATATCTCAATCTGCAAGCATGGACAATTTCAGAATCTCGTTTAGTGTGAAAGTTTTGTTTATCAATTTTATATTCAATAGAATCCAAAATACACAACATATGAAAGTATTAAACACACAATAATAAAATACTCCTAATACCAATAATAATAATAATAATACCTTAATATTCTCTATAAATTGCCATAATTTAATGTTAATGTTCAAATTTCAAACTATTATTCTATCAGTTGACACAAATAATCAAAATTCTTTTACCAATAGCCATCTCAGTTTTATTAAGTTAATCATGAAATCGATAAACCAAAAACAATTTTTCTTTTCTTATATCACATTTTGGTATGAATCCTCGCTGTAAAGTTCCCAAATATTCATCATTTGTATTTAATATCTTAAAACATATTTCTCATTATAATATTATCTATCCTATTTATTTATTATTCTTCATTATTTCTTTTTCGAGAATTTTCTGGGGCGGATGAACCAAATATAACATACAATGATTTTTTAATTCTCCAATTGTGGTTTTTTTGGCACCCTAAGTCATGTTATAAAGACGTTCCGTTTATGAAAATCGTAAAACGCCTTTTAACTGTCAATTGAACCTCCAGAAATCTCCTTTACTTAAATTCGTAGAACAATTTACGAGGTTTCAACATCAAATGTAATATTTCAATATACCAAATTAAATACTTAAATTCTTAAAACACTTATAATCTCTATATATAGTAAATATTCATGTGGCTAGCAATGAAATTTAAATACACAAAACTTAAATTCTAATCTTTCACTTGAAACCAAACCCCGAAATCAAAACCAAATTTATAACGCATGAGAAAACAGAAGTACATCATGATTAAAAATAACTGAAAACATTTTTAAAATATATACGATTCATGTTTACAGAAGCCAGATAACTAACTATATCAAATTTATATTAAGCAAAATCATTATTAAATTTCGTTAAAATTTGTTCTAATTGTATCAGAGTATCAATATCATTAAAATCCCAATATTTAAACATTACATACAAATTTTCATTTAACATTCTAAGAACTTTTAAAATTTCATTGACAATCTGTCTTACCTTTAATTTTATGTTGATTTAAGACCGAATTTTATTATATGGCACAAAATAAATTTACTTTAGTGAAGATTTACCGCTGATTATTACATATTTTTCTGCAAATCCAAAAGCTGGAATAAGTTGCTGATGCAGGAACATTTTTCCTCTTCTCTGAAGCACCATTGGAGAGACACACAAAATAAATTTTTATTTTAAAAAAAAGAAAAGATGATCACGCTGTTTGACAAAACACCGCACGATAGAACGCTTTTCACTAAGGAGAACATGGTTGGAAATTAACTTTCGATTTCGCGCACACTCTTGTTGAAGATACTCGCGAAGAATTTAAATCCGCAGTCACTGGTCGTCACACGGCAAGAAAAAAAAAAAAAGCACATTTTGAAATCCGGATAGAAGAACGATGAATTTAAATCCGCAATTGCTGGTCATCACACGGCAAGACGAGAGAAGAGAGAAAAAAAATAGGAGCGTCGAAGGCGCACAAAATTTTACGATGTACTCCCGCTTATTTCGTTGGAAAGACATTGGGAGCTAACGCGCCACACCACATGGCTGACGGGAACTCCGAAATTATCCAGCGTAGACGAATGTTGTTAAGACATGGCGGAGACCGGGACACTCTGATTCTGTTGTTTGCGCTCGGGTTGAATCGGAAAAAAAATTACTGCCTGTGTCTGATGGGAAGGTATTCCAGCCGACTTTCTTGTAATATCGGCGACATGGAGGAACACATAACAGGCCAGAGTGGATGACGTCGCCGATACACATGATGACAAACCGAGCATTTTCCCGCAGACTCCCAACGCAGACACAGGAACCACAGATACGTGATTGAATCTAAAGCATTTTATTAAGTTTTCCAAGTCGTCCGCCCGGGATTATATCACAGACCGATTCTTACAGAGTGTGTCTAATTTTAGGCACCAGATAGTTTTAAAGGTTCATCTCATCACGTGATTAAAGGGTGTGTCTTAATAGCTGATTGGTTAAAAGTTAGTATTGATGCGCAGAACTGATTTACTCTCTAGTGACGCCACGCAACTTTAGTTTTCGAGTCAACATTCAGCCATTTAATATTTTCTCTAGAGGTTATTAGAACTTAGAATCAAAAGCGAAATTAGTTTCGAACGCCGCAGGGAATTTAGAATAATGTTAGATTTTAAAATGGAATTTAACGCGAATGCCCAAAGGGAATTACCTGTTTCAAGGAATTAAAAAAGGGTTTGTAATTTGGAATAGTAAAGTGAGGAATTAATAGTTTTTAAATGTTAAGATTGTTGAATTAAGAAATTACTAGTTTTTAATATTATAGAATATCCCCCCCCCGTCCGAGAAGAGGCTGACCTACAATGCCTGCATTGGAGGGCAGACTCACTCAAATGAGTGAGAAGAATGGGCATTAAAAAATTTGGAATAAGTTAACGTATCAAGTTCAATTAAAGTTAAATTGCAAAAAAAAAATTTTAAAGATCACGTGATGAGCTGACATAGCAACATTATCAAATTTACTGAAAAATATATATAAAATCACTAAAAAGAAGGACACATAATATTAAATTGAAGATTCTACATAAGTATGTATTTGAAACCTGTTGAATAGGGACGTCTCCCCACACAACAAAATCTCAAAAAAAAAAAAAATCAATTAACATAACAAAAATTTGTAAACTACCAAAAATTTTCACTGGAAACATACATTTAATACAATATCTACTATCATCTCGATTTGAATAATACAGAATAACAAAACATAGTAATAAAAATATCAAAAACAAACAAAAATTAAGTAAATGAAGTTGACTTTGATAACAGGATGAAAAATTCAAAAATTCTTCCTCAACGTTCACTAGTATGGAGTGAGTCCAAAAAAAAAAAAAATTTATTTACTTATCTTGTAATGATTTATCTGTGTAACATTTTTAGTCCTTTCACAGTCATTAGTATGTTGAGGAAAAAACACCAATTAAAAAAAATCACAGTCTTTTTAGTGCTGTGTCATTTCTGCTTCACAAACGTAGAATGCATAAATTTCACATTATCTCGACTTGTTTACATATAAAGAAAATTAGTTCTTTAGTTACATAATAAAAATCACAGTTTATAATAAAAATCACACTTTCAATAAAATCACAAGATTTAATAAAATCACACTTCAAATATATCAATTGTATATAAAATTACAAAACATATCACTCATTATCTAGTTTTCGTATCTTTATTTATCTCATTATTTTTCTTAATATCTCTTATCTCCTTTATTTCAATATTACTTATTATAAAAAAAAAATCTCTTTTCAATACCACTTTTATTTCTTATTATTCTCATTTCATCATTTCTTATATTCATTTTATTTCGACAACATTTATTCATTCCAAAATTCTATTCAATATTCTTTAATTATTCTTAATCATATTTATTCTAACTTTATTTATTTATTTATTCTCAATACTTTTCACTTTATTTTCAAATTATTTATTTACTATTCATTTGTGTACACTTATTTTAATTCTACGTGGATATCCAATTTTTTGTGTTGAAGGTACCTTGTTGTATTGTGTGTTACCCAAACTCTTAGTGTCAAATTTTTTAATTCTACCTCTAAGCAGTGAGGGTTGTGTTTATGTTTGTGTAACAAGTGGGTTTTCTTTCTCCATATTGTTCTCTGACTAATAAGGAGGAAGAGTCTTTTAGCCGTACAGTGGACTAACCGTAAATCTCCGACAGAATATGACTGCGTTGAAAAACAGCATCTTGTATAGTACAAAGATGGAGAAAAAGGAAAAGGTGCAGTTGTCATACCTGTGGGAGTATAATATATAGAAATGGGAGGACAAAAGGAGTGGCCATCCCAGCCCTGTTTTAGTCATTACTCAAGCATATGATCTTCTGCACTTTAAGTGACTGAGTTGATGAATTAAAAACAAATAGCAAAAAAAATTATTAAGATCTTAAACAGTTGGGACGACATCCAACGCTCTTCTAGAGATGGGTGATAGGAAAGTGTTTTTCAAGAAATAGAAAATTTACTGAAAGGTTAAAGAAGTAGAGTTGTCATAGTCGGTGTTTAAATTGAGATCCAAAAAAAAATTCACATATAATAGTATTCTTAAGAAGAAAGTTTAAGTTAGACAGTTTTTTTAATTTATTTATTTTTTTATTTATTATATATCTTTAGTAGGACAACACATAATTAATTATATCAATTAAAAAAAATATAATGATGTTAAGCATCACATAGAAAAGAAAGAAAAATGGATCTAATGTTTGTCATTATTCGTGGTGTAGTTTTAAGTTCTCTGGTGCATTATAATATCTCAATCTGCAAGCATGGACAATTTCAGAATCTCGTTTAGTGTGAAAGTTTTGTTTATCAATTTTATATTCAATAGAATCCAAAATACACAACATATGAAAGTATTAAACACACAATAATAAAATACTCCTAATACCAATAATAATAATAATAATACCTTAATATTCTCTATAAATTGCCATAATTTAATGTTAATGTTCAAATTTCAAACTATTATTCTATCAGTTGACACAAATAATCAAAATTCTTTTACCAATAGCCATCTCAGTTTTATTAAGTTAATCATGAAATCGATAAACCAAAAACAATTTTTCTTTTCTTATATCACATTTTGGTATGAATCCTCGCTGTAAAGTTCCCAAATATTCATCATTTGTATTTAATATCTTAAAACATATTTCTCATTATAATATTATCTATCCTATTTATTTATTATTCTTCATTATTTCTTTTTCGAGAATTTTCTGGGGCGGATGAACCAAATATAACATACAATGATTTTTTAATTCTCCAATTGTGGTTTTTTGGCACCCTAAGTCATGTTATAAAGACGTTCCGTTTATGAAAATCGTAAAACGCCTTTTAACTGTCAATTGAACCTCCAGAAATCTCCTTTACTTAAATTCGTAGAACAATTTACGAGGTTTCAACATCAAATGTAATATTTCAATATACCAAATTAAATACTTAAATTCTTAAAACACTTATAATCTCTATATATAGTAAATATTCATGTGGCTAGCAATGAAATTTAAATACACAAAACTTAAATTCTAATCTTTCACTTGAAACCAAACCCCGAAATCAAAACCAAATTTATAACGCATGAGAAAACAGAAGTACATCATGATTAAAAATAACTGAAAACATTTTTAAAATATATACGATTCATGTTTACAGAAGCCAGATAACTAACTATATCAAATTTATATTAAGCAAAATCATTATTAAATTTCGTTAAAATTTGTTCTAATTGTATCAGAGTATCAATATCATTAAAATCCCAATATTTAAACATTACATACAAATTTTCATTTAACATTCTAAGAACTTTTAAAATTTCATTGACAATCTGTCTTACCTTTAATTTTATGTTGATTTAAGACCGAATTTTATTATATGGCACAAAATAAATTTACTTTAGTGAAGATTTACCGCTGATTATTACATATTTTTCTGCAAATCCAAAAGCTGGAATAAGTTGCTGATGCAGGAACATTTTTCCTCTTCTCTGAAGCACCATTGGAGAGACACACAAAATAAATTTTTATTTTAAAAAAAAAGAAAAGATGATCACGCTGTTTGACAAAACACCGCACGATAGAACGCTTTTCACTAAGGAGAACATGGTTGGAAATTAACTTTCGATTTCGCGCACACTCTTGTTGAAGATACTCGCGAAGAATTTAAATCCGCAGTCACTGGTCGTCACACGGCAAGAAAAAAAAAAAAGCACATTTTGAAATCCGGATAGAAGAACGATGAATTTAAATCCGCAATTGCTGGTCATCACACGGCAAGACGAGAGAAGAGAGAAAAAAAATAGGAGCGTCGAAGGCGCACAAAATTTTACGATGTACTCCCGCTTATTTCGTTGGAAAGACATTGGGAGCTAACGCGCCACACCACATGGCTGACGGGAACTCCGAAATTATCCAGCGTAGACGAATGTTGTTAAGACATGGCGGAGACCGGGACACTCTGATTCTGTTGTTTGCGCTCGGGTTGAATCGGAAAAAAAATTACTGCCTGTGTCTGATGGGAAGGTATTCCAGCCGACTTTCTTGTAATATCGGCGACATGGAGGAACACATAACAGGCCAGAGTGGATGACGTCGCCGATACACATGATGACAAACCGAGCATTTTCCCGCAGACTCCCAACGCAGACACAGGAACCACAGATACGTGATTGAATCTAAAGCATTTTATTAAGTTTTCCAAGTCGTCCGCCCGGGATTATATCACAGACCGATTCTTACAGAGTGTGTCTAATTTTAGGCACCAGATAGTTTTAAAGGTTCATCTCATCACGTGATTAAAGGGTGTGTCTTAATAGCTGATTGGTTAAAAGTTAGTATTGATGCGCAGAACTGATTTACTCTCTAGTGACGCCACGCAACTTTAGTTTTCGAGTCAACATTCAGCCATTTAATATTTTCTCTAGAGGTTATTAGAACTTAGAATCAAAAGCGAAATTAGTTTCGAACGCCGCAGGGAATTTAGAATAATGTTAGATTTTAAAATGGAATTTAACGCGAATGCCCAAAGGGAATTACCTGTTTCAAGGAATTAAAAAAGGGTTTGTAATTTGGAATAGTAAAGTGAGGAATTAATAGTTTTTAAATGTTAAGATTGTTGAATTAAGAAATTACTAGTTTTTAATATTATAGAATATCCCCCCCCCGTCCGAGAAGAGGCTGACCTACAATGCCTGCATTGGAGGGCAGACTCACTCAAATGAGTGAGAAGAATGGGCATTAAAAAATTTGGAATAAGTTAACGTATCAAGTTCAATTAAAGTTAAATTGCAAAAAAAAATTTTTAAAGATCACGTGATGAGCTGACATAGCAACATTATCAAATTTACTGAAAAATATATATAAAATCACTAAAAAGAAGGACACATAATATTAAATTGAAGATTCTACATAAGTATGTATTTGAAACCTGTTGAATAGGGACGTCTCCCCACACAACAAAATCTCAAAAAAAAAAATCAATTAACATAACCAAAAATTTGTAAACTACCAAAAATTTTCACTGGAAACATACATTTAATACAATATCTACTATCATCTCGATTTGAATAATACAGAATAACAAAACATAGTAATAAAAATATCAAAAACAAACAAAAATTAAGTAAATGAAGTTGACTTTGATAACAGGATGAAAAATTCAAAAATTCTTCCTCAACGTTCACTACTATGGAGTGAGTCCAAAAAAAAAAAAATTTATTTACTTATCTTGTAATGATTTACCTGTGTAACATTTTTAGTCCTTTCACAGTCATTAGTATGTTGAGGAAAAAACACCAATTAAAAAAAATCACAGTCTTTTTAGTGCTGTGTCATTTCTGCTTCACAAACGTAGAATGCATAAATTTCACATTATCTCGACTTGTTTACATATAAAGAAAATTAGTTCTTTAGTTACATAATAAAAATCACAGTTTATAATAAAAATCACACTTTCAATAAAAATCACAAGATTTAATAAAATCACACTTCAAATATATCAATTGTATATAAAAATTACAAAACATATCACTCATTATCTAGTTTTCGTATCTTTATTTATCTCATTATTTTTTTTTAATATCTCTTATCTCCTTTATTTCAATATTACTTATTATCAAAAAAAAAATCTCTTTTCAATACCACTTTTATTTCTTATTATTCTCATTTCATCATTTCTTATATTCATTTTATTTCGACAACATTTATTCATTCCAAAATTCTATTCAATATTCTTTAATTATTCTTAATCATATTTATTCTAACTTTATTTATTTATTTATTCTCAATACTTTTCACTTTATTTTCAAATTATTTATTTACTATTCATTTGTGTACACTTATTTTAATTCTACGTGGATATCCAATTTTTTGTGTTGAAGGTACCTTGTTGTATGTGTGTTACCCAAACTCTTAGTGTCAAATTTTTTAATTCTACCTCTAAGCAGTGAGGGTTGTGTTTATGTTTGTGTAACAAGTGGGTTTTCTTTCTCCATATTGTTCTCTGACTAATAAGGAGGAAGAGTCTTTTAGCCGTACAGTGGACTAACCGTAAATCTCCGACAGAATATGACTGCGTTGAAAAACAGCATCTTGTATAGTACAAAGATGGAGAAAAAGGAAAAGGTGCAGTTGTCATACCTGTGGGAGTATAATATATAGAAATGGGAGGACAAAAGGAGTGGCCATCCCAGCCCTGTTTTAGTCATTACTCAAGCATATGATCTTCTGCACTTTAAGTGACTGAGTTGATGAATTAAAAACAAATAGCAAAAAAAATTATTAAGATCTTAAACAGTTGGGACGACATCCAACGCTCTTCTAGAGATGGGTGATAGGAAAGTGTTTTTCAAGAAATAGAAAATTTACTGAAAGGTTAAAGAAGTAGAGTTGTCATAGTCGGTGTTTAAATTGAGATCCAAAAAAAAATTCACATATAATAGTATTCTTAAGAAGAAAGTTTAAGTTAGACAGTTTTTTTAATTTATTTATTTTTTATTTATTATATATCTTTAGTAGGACAACACATAATTAATTATATCAATTAAAAAAAATATAATGATGTTAAGCATCACATAGAAAAGAAAGAAAAATGGATCTAATGTTTGTCATTATTCGTGGTGTAGTTTTAAGTTCTCTGGTGCATTATAATATCTCAATCTGCAAGCATGGACAATTTCAGAATCTCGTTTAGTGTGAAAGTTTTGTTTATCAATTTTATATTCAATAGAATCCAAAATACACAACATATGAAAGTATTAAACACACAATAATAAAATACTCCTAATACCAATAATAATAATAATAATACCTTAATATTCTCTATAAATTGCCATAATTTAATGTTAATGTTCAAATTTCAAACTATTATTCTATCAGTTGACACAAATAATCAAAATTCTTTTACCAATAGCCATCTCAGTTTTATTAAGTTAATCATGAAATCGATAAACCAAAAACAATTTTTCTTTTCTTATATCACATTTTGGTATGAATCCTCGCTGTAAAGTTCCCAAATATTCATCATTTGTATTTAATATCTTAAAACATATTTCTCATTATAATATTATCTATCCTATTTATTTATTATTCTTCATTATTTCTTTTTCGAGAATTTTCTGGGGCGGATGAACCAAATATAACATACAATGATTTTTTAATTCTCCAATTGTGGTTTTTTGGCACCCTAAGTCATGTTATAAAGACGTTCCGTTTATGAAAATCGTAAAACGCCTTTTAACTGTCAATTGAACCTCCAGAAATCTCCTTTACTTAAATTCGTAGAACAATTTACGAGGTTTCAACCTCAAATGTAATATTTCAATATACCAAATTAAATACTTAAATTCTTAAAACACTTATAATCTCTATATATAGTAAATATTCATGTGGCTAGCAATGAAATTTAAATACACAAAACTTAAATTCTAATCTTTCACTTGAAACCAAACCCCGAAATCAAAACCAAATTTATAACGCACGAGAAAACAGAAGTACATCATGATTAAAAATAACTGAAAACATTTTTAAAATATATACGGTTCATGTTTACAGAAGCCAGATAACTAACTATATCAAATTTATATTAAGCAAAATCGTTATTAAATTTCGTTAAAATTTGTTCTAATTGTATCAGAGTATCAATATCATTAAAATCCCAATATTTAAACATTACATACAAATTTTCATTTAACATTCTAAGAACTTTTAAAATTTCATTGACAATCTGTCTTACCTTTAATTTTATGTTGATTTAAGACCGAATTTTATTATATGGCACAAAATAAATTTACTTTAGTGAAGATTTACCGCTGATTATTACATATTTTTCTGCAAATCCAAAAGCTGGAATAAGTTGCTGATGCAGGAACATTTTTCCTCTTCTCTGAAGCACCATTGGAGAGACACACAAAATAAATTTTTATTTTAAAAAAAAAGAAAAGATGATCACGCTGTTTGACAAAACACCGCACGATAGAACGCTTTTCACTAAGGAGAACATGGTTGGAAATTAACTTTCGATTTCGCGCACACTCTTGTTGAAGATACTCGCGAAGAATTTAAATCCGCAGTCACTGGTCGTCACACGGCAAGAAAAAAAAAAAAGCACATTTTGAAATCCGGATAGAAGAACGATGAATTTAAATCCGCAATTGCTGGTCATCACACGGCAAGACGAGAGAAGAGAGAAAAAAAATAGGAGCGTCGAAGGCGCACAAAATTTTACGATGTACTCCCGCTTATTTCGTTGGAAAGACATTGGGAGCTAACGCGCCACACCACATGGCTGACGGGAACTCCGAAATTATCCAGCGTAGACGAATGTTGTTAAGACATGGCGGAGACCGGGACACTCTGATTCTGTTGTTTGCGCTCGGGTTGAATCGGAAAAAAAATTACTGCCTTTGTCTGATGGGAAAGTATTCCAGCCGACTTTCTTGTAATATCGGCGACATGGAGGAACAAATAACAGGCCAGAGTGGATGACGTCGCCGATACACATGATGACAAACCGAGCATTTTCCCGCAGACTCCCAACGCAGACACAGGAACCACAGATACGTAATTGAATCTAAAGCATTTTATTAAGTTTTCCAAGTCGTCCGCCCGGGATTATATCACAGACCGATTCTTACAGAGTGTGTCTAATTTTAGACACCAGATAGTTTTAAAGGTTCATCTCATCACGTGATTAAAGGGTGTGTCTTAATAGCTGATTGGTTAAAAGTTAGTATTGATGCGCAGAACTGATATACTCTCTAGTGACGCCACGAGGAGTAACTTTAGTCCGGAGGATGTAACTTTAGTTTTCGAGTCAACATTCAGCCATTTAATATTTTCTCTAGAGGTTATTAGAACTTAGAATCAAAAGCGAAATTAGTTTCGAACGCCGCAGGGAATTTAGAATAATGTTAGATTTTAAAATGGAATTTAACGCGAATGCCCAAAGGGAATTACCTGTTTCAAGGAATTAAAAAAGGGTTTGTAATTTGGAATAGTAAAGTGAGGAATTAATAGTTTTTAAATGTTAAGATTGTTGAATTAAGAAATTACTAGTTTTTAATATTATATATATATATATATATATATATATACTGGTGTGCAAAACTTAAGCAACAGGTGGGTTTTTTGCCATAACTCCACGAGAAATCATCTGAGAGACATGAAATTCAGAAATGAGGGAGAGTATTATGTACGTAAATGATGACGAAAGCATCGGCGCTGAAAAAGGAATACAATGCATACGGTATGGAATCAAACAAAAACAAGCTTTATTGAACGCATAGTATCGTGACTCATGATTATCTATCCAAGATGAAGAACAACAAGCAGATGTTCCCCTCACTGCAATGGTTGCTTCGCACCGTCTCCGCATACTCAGAACCAGCTGGTGCAATATTTCTTGCGGTAGGAGTGCCCATTCCTCAATCAGCGTCTGTTTGAGTTGTTGGGTGTTCTCCGGAGGATGTAAGCGTGCTTCAATGCGTCTCCCCAAAGCATCCCACTCATGTTCGATGGGATTTAAACCTGGGGAGTACGCTGGCCAATCCATTCGAGTGATATCTTCACTTTCCAGTAGCTCCTCAACAGCAAGAGTCCGATGAGGTCGTGCATTGTCATCCACAAAACTGAAGTCTGGGCCAATGGCACCTCGGAACAGACGCACATGGGGAAGGAGTACCTCCTCACAATAGCGATCCCCGGTTACAGACCCTCTGTCGAAAACGTGGAGCTCAGTTCACCCGTTCAGCGTAATGCCTCCCCAGACAAGAACTCCAGGACCACCGTTACGGTGTCTTTCCTTGATGTTACTGGGATAAAACCGGGTCCCGACCTCTCTCCAAATGAAAACGCGTTGAGAATCGCTTCTGGTACTGAGCCGACTCTCATCCGCAAAGAGGACACGACTCCATTGATCAGTTGTACAGTTTTTGTGCTCTCTGCACCACTGTAAACGGTGGCGTAGGTGGCTAACTTTCAACGGGAGGCAGCGTTCAGGACGGCGGGCGAATAGGCCCCCTTTGTGAAGGCGTCTGGCCACAGTAAACCGCGATACTTGTCACCCCGTTGCTGTTCAGAGTTGCTGAGCAATGGCGCTTGCTGACTACTGTCGGCCTCTTTTCGCCTGCAGGACGATATATCGGTCATCCCCTGCAGTTGTCGTCCTCGGGCGGCCACCACCAACCTTTCTAACAGCTGTACCTGTGGTTTGGAACGCTTTCCAAGCGCGCGAAACGACACTTTTGTTGATTCCGAACTCTGCAGCTACACTGGTGACAGTACGCCCCTCCTCCAGCTTTCCGATCATTCTTCTACGTGTGAAGTCGTCCAGGTGATTTTTTCTAGCCATATTTCACGAACTGACTCATTGGCACTTGCAGCGAATATGTTGAATTGCTTCTCCGTCCTTCCTTTTATTCTACTGTTGAGCTGCGCGCGCCTACATCACGCGTTTTGCATACGCTCACGTCGCCTCTGACGTTTCGTTCCTGATATTTGCATACGCATGACTTTTCTACTGACTTACGTGTTCATTGTACTGATCTCCAGACCTCCTTTTCTGCAATTTCATGGCTATCTGCTAAATTTTTACATTGTTGCTTAAGTTTTACACACCAGTGTATTATATATATATATATATATATATATATATATATATATACTAGCTGAAGTACCCGGCGATGCCCGGGATTTTAAGAATGTTTGTTGTTAACCAAAATCAATTTAAAAATTAACACAGTATAAATAACATAAAAAATATATGTGAAATGTTATACACGTCTCAGATTTTCAGCCTTTCATCATTGTAATACTAAAATCTGAAAAGTAAAAATGTCAAATTCTCTAATGTTTGTTAACCAAAATTAATTTAAAACTAAGCACAGTATAAATAACAGAAAAAATCCTTGTGAAATCTATAAATATATAAATTTATAATAAACTCCTCAGAATTCAGCTAGAATCAGCCTTTCATCATTGGGGTAAAAAAAAGAAGCTGCAATTACAGGTTCAGCAGAAATTTCCAATAGAACAATGATATGACTGCAGCGTTGCCTCTTAAAAAATGAAGTGTTTGATTGAGGGCTGCAAACCATTCAACTCCTCTCCACATTTAACTCCTATAAACATCCTCTACATATTAAATTCCTTTTCTCTCCATAATAAACTCCTCAGAATTTTGGTATATTCAGCCTTTCATCATAGTACCACTAAAAACTGAAACATCCTCTCCAGAAATATAAATTTATTAATTTCAATAATTAAACACACACAAATATATAAATTACGCAAAAGTTTTTTAACCAACATTTGAATAATTCGTAAATGAAAAAGCATATGAAAATAAAGATAAGAACTTCCGGAATCGAAATTAATTACCCTTAATTTTTAATTAATCAAAAACCAACATAATATGAATAAAAACGATAGTTGTTTAAAACCATATGAAAATAAAGCTATTATAAAGATAATAATAAAAAAAGCATAAAAAAATAATGCTCGCGCATGAAGTTACCGTTACGATATAAAGATAGTAATAATAATATAAACCGCGTGCATAAAATATTTAGCTTTTCAAGCGAAATAAATTAATTTTTAGAAAAAAACTACTTTTAATCGAGAAATTAAATACATTGCACAAAATTTTGATTTTACCAACTTTCCACCCTACAATTTACACCCTACTTCTTTTAAATAGGGTGTAAATATAAAGTTTTAACAGCCAATTGAATGCCAGTTAAAAACGATTGTTGTTTAAAATCATAAAAATTACGCTTATTATAAAGATAATAAAAATAAGCATAGGAAAATAATGTGTGCGCATGAAGTAAACGTTACGATATAAAAATAGTAATAAAAATCTATATATATAAAACAGTTCCGTAACTGACTAACTGACTGATTGACTGACTGACATACAAAGTACAGACCAAACCGCTGAACCTAAAGGACTGAAATTTTGCATGGCGATTCTTCTTATAATATAGGGGTGCACTAATAAAGATTTTTGAAAAAAATTTCTTAGATTTTTTTAAATTAAATTTTTAATCTGATTTTGTAACTTTTTTCAAGTTTGCATTTAAAATAATAATTTGACGGTTGTAAAATTTATATCACGAAAAAGATCATAAAAATTCCTTTAAAATGAAATTCTTTTCGAATCTTTACCTCCATTTTCTAATTTTTGGTGAATTTTTAAAGATTAATCTTTACAATTTAATTTATTAAACGCTGATCATGTGATCTTTATCTGGTACTTTAAATAAATTTATCGTCACGTAACAACGAAATAGACAAAAAAAAATATTTTTTTTTCTTGCTAATGCGGCAAACGATTGGACATTATCCAAAAAATATTAAAATACAGTAAAAGATATGACATAAAAATAAAAATGGCAGAGAGAGATGTAGAGAGACTCCTCGGCCTCGGAATAAACGTGTTTAATCATTAAAACATGTCACTGAGCATGCGCAGAAACAGTGAGTTTCTACAGACAGATTTAAACATGCAACTGAGCATGCGCAGAAATCAATTTTTAATTGTAAATTATCGCCAATTAATAGAAATTGCGGTTACAAAAACAAAATTTGACAAATCTACAGATTACAATCTTTCGTTTTAGACCAAAATGAAGTAAATTGATATAATAGTTTTCTCTCACGGACTGCCCAAAAAGTCGGCTTAGCAACTTAAATATATAGATATTTTTTTGTCTTATGGTTAGAATACTAAAAGTTTAAAATAGTGGCGCCATCTACTGAACACCTGTGAATCGAGAAAAAGTTGTTGGTTATTTATTAATTAAAAATATTGGAAAGTTCTTGTGGATCTGTAAATATACATGTGGTAACAGTTTTAAAATTTATAAATTATCAACCTACACAGGTGATAATTTATCCGGCGTTGCCCGGGATTTTAAGAATGTTTGTTAACCAAAATCAATTTAAAAACTAAGTACAGTATAAATAACATAGAATAAAAAGCATGTCAAATGTTATACGCATGAATAAAAAGAAAACCCAACATAAAAAACCATAAATTTACAATAATTTCTTCAGAATTCAGCTAGATTTAGCGTTTCATCATTGGAGCAAAAAAACCCTGAAAAGTAAAGCATAAAATATATACATTTATAATAAACCACTAAAAGCTGAAAAGGAAAAATGTCAAATTGTCTTTAGGAAAGTAAAGAATTTTGAAAAGTAAAGCTGAAAAGTAAAAATGTCAAATTGTCGAATGTTTGTTAACCAAAATCAATTTAAAAATTAAATACAGTATAAATAACATAGAAAAGATTTAGCCTTTATCATTGGACAAAAAATCCTGAAAAGTAAAACATAAAATATATAAATTTATAATAAACCTACCAAAATCCATTAAAAAACTAAACACAGTATAAATAACATAGAAAAAAAAGTATACGAAATGTTATACACATTATTTTTATTTTATTTTATTTTTCATATTATTAATAATTTTAAAAAATAATAAAATAAAATAAAAATAATTAAAAAAATAATAAATAAATAATAATAATAATAATAATAATTTAAAAAATAATAAAATAAAAGCTGAAATAAAAAAGCCTCTATAAAAAAGCTGAAAATACAGGTTTAGCAAAATGTGAACGATCCGTATTTGAACCAGCGGCGTGTAGCGTAGTAAGTGAACGCTTTTACTGAATGCGCCACAATGACATGCTACTTTGTTGCGTAAAGAGGAAAATATTTGACTAAGTTTACTGGAAAGTTGCTATGGGTTGGCTCACTCCATAATGGGTTGCTCACTCCATACATATACATGTATTTATGGAGTGAGAGGAGTTTTAAGTCAGAAATAAGTTAGCAAGATAAAAGCTTAGTCTTCAACTCTTCAATAGACACAAAGACATAAGCGAGGGGGGTTGTAGTAGCGATTAAAAAAGATCTCGTGACACTTAGCGTGGTTGATTCGAATTTTCCATCGCGTGTGGTAGTGTCAATATGCCGTTGGATCCGATTTATTTTAGAGTATAAAATCTGACTTGAAAGATTATTATTTTCATTTATTATTCTGGTTTAATATATAACTTGAAACTTTTTGATTTTATTTATTTTTATCTTTTCGCTCGCTGTTTGCCAGCTAACCCTAACGCGACGCCATATTCAGAGGGGTGATTCCACAAAGTGTAACAGCTTACATTTAGTTTCAAAATTCTTGGTTTTTTATTAATTAAAAATCAACGGTAATTAATTTCGATTTTTGAAGTTCTTCAGACCCTCGGCTGTTTTTAAAGACGCCTGTATGTAAAATTTCACGATCGTTGCTCCTAAACTGTGGATTTCTATACAATTACAGAGATACAAACATTCATTTTTATATATTAGATATATATATATATATATATATATATATATATATATATATATGTATATATGTATATATATTATATATACATATATATGTATGTAAATATATATATATATATATATATATATATATATATATATATATATATATATATATATATATATATATATATATATATATATATATATATATATATATATACATATTGTTCATGGAGTATGTTCCTGTATTTTCATTTATTCATTTGTTTAATATGTTATGATTGTTTGTCCGGTAGATGGCAGCACGATACCGCTGTCTTTATGTTTTGTAAACGTTCTAAGATACTTCCGCTGTGGAGTTAGTAGCGTCAGTGTTCTGGCTCTGTGTACGAAGTTCTTTGTGATGTGTTAATAAAGTTCATATAGCCGACCCGTTTGTGCGTCTGGGCTCGAATTTAATTTTAGTGGAAAGAACATTTGGAGGCACCGGCGAGATACGAACTCGCGATCTCCTGTTTACCACCAAATGCCATCTACCGGACAAACAATCATAACATATTAAACAAATGAATAAATGAAAATACAGGAACATACTCCATGAACACATATATATACACATATATATATATATATATATATATATATATATATATATATATATATATATATATATATATATATATATATATATATATATATATATATATATATATATATATGTATATATATATATATATATATGTATAAATATTATACATATATATATATATATGTGTATATACATATATATATATATATATATATATATATATATATATATATATATATATATATACTAGCGGACCCGACAGACGTTGTCCTGTTCAAACGTTGTAATTCTAGCTGAAGTAACCGGCGATGCCCGGGATTTTAGGAATGTTTGTTAACCAAAATCAATTTAAAAATTAACACAGTATAAATAACATAGAAAAAATATATGTGAAATATTATACACATCGCAGAATTTCAGCCATTCATCATTGTAGTACTAAAATCTGAAAAGTAAAAATGTCAAATTTTCCAATGTTTGTTAACCAAAATAATTTAAAACTAAACACAGTATAAATAGCATAGAAAAAAACCACGTGAAATCTTATACACATGAATAAAAGGAAAACCCAATATCAAAATATATAAATTTATAATAAACTCCTCAGAATTCAGCTAGATTTAGCTTTTCATCATTGGGGCACAAAAAGAAGCTGAAATTACAGGTTTAGCAGAAATTTCCAATAGAACCATGATATGACTCCAGCGTCCCTCTTAAAAAATGAAGTGTTTGATCGAGGGCTGCAAACCATTTAACTCCTCTCCATATTTAACTCCTATAAACATCCTCTACATATTAAATTCCTTTTCTCTCCATAATAAACTCCTCAGAATTTTGGTAGATTCAGCCTTTCATCATAGTACCACTAAATTTAAAACAGCCTCTCCAGAAATATAAATTTATTAATTTCAATAATTAAACACATAGAAATGTATAAATTACACAAAAGTTTTTTAACCAACATTTGAATAATTCGTAAATGAAAAAGCATATGAAAATAAAGATAATAAGTACTTCCGGAATCGAAATTAACTACCCTTAATTTTTAATTAATAAAAACCCAACATAATATAAATAAAAACGATAGTTGTTTAAAACCATACGAAAATAAAGCTATTATAAAGATAATAATAAAAAAAGCATAAGAAAATATTGCTCGCGCATGAAGTTAACGTTGTAATATAAAGATAGTAATAATAATATAAACCGCGTGGGTAAAATATTTAGCTTTTCAAGCGAAATAAATTAATTTTTAGAAAAAAACTACTTTTAATCGACAAATTAAATATATTGCACAAAATTTTCATTTTACCAACTTTCAACTCTACAATTTACACCCTACTTCTTTGAAGTTGGGTGTTGAAACATCCTCTTTGACAAATTTACACCCTACTTCTTTTAAATAGGGTGTAAATATAAAGTTTTAACGGCCAATTGAATGCGAGTTAAAAACGATTGTTGTTTAAAATCATATGAAAATTACGCTATTATAAAGATAATAATAAAAAAAGCATAGGAAAATAATGCGTGTGCATGAAGTCAACGTTACGATATAAAGATTGTAATAAAAATCTATATATATAAAACAGTTCCGTAACTGACTGACTGACTGATTGACTGACTGACATAGAATATACAGACCAAACCGCTGGACCTAAAGGGCTGAAATTTTGCATGGTCATTCTTCTTATAGTGTAGGGGTGCACTAAGAAAGAGTTTTGAAAAATTCTTCTTAGATTTTTTAAAATTAAATTTTTAAGCTGTTTTTGTAACTTTTTTTAAGTTTGCATATAAAATAATAATTTGAGGGTTATAAAATTTATATCACGAAAAAGATCATAAAAACTCCTTTAAAATGAAATCTTTTTCGAATCTTTACCTCCATTTTCTGATTTTTGGTGAATTTTTAAAGATTAATTTTTAGAATTTAATTTATTAAACGCTGATCATGTGATTTCTATTTCTGGTACTTTAAATAAATTTATCGTCACGTAACAACGAAATGGACCAATTTTTTTTTTTGCTAATGCGGCAGACGATAGGACATTATCCAAAAAAATATTAAAATTAAGTAAAAGATATGTTCCTCAAACTGTACTATATTAAGTGTACTATATTTTTTGTATGTCCTATTAGATTTAATTTTAATATTTTCTTCGACAATATTTTGTCTATAAAAATATCCCTTACGATTTTATTATAAATATATTTTTTTGTTTTTTTTTACATTATTTGTATACATTGATCGTAGTATTTATTATTATATATATATATATATATATATATATATATATATATGAATGTACCCAGTAGCGAAGTGCGTGTTTTCAGATGGGTTGGAATACTAAAAGTTTAAAATAGTGGCGCCATCTACTTTACGTCTGTGAATCGAGAGTAGCATCCTTCAAAAATTGTTGGTTATTTATTAATTAAAAATATTGGAAAGTTCTTGTGGATCGGTATTTATACATGTGAGAACAGTTTTAAGATTTATAAATTATCAACCTACACAGGTGATAATTTATCCGGCGTTGCCCGGGATTTTAAGTATGTTTGTTCACCAAAATCAATTTTAAAACTAAACACAGTATAAATAACATAGAAAAAAGCATGTAAAATGTTCTACGCATGAATAAAAAGAAAACCCAATATAAAAAACCATAAATTTACAATAATATCCTCAGAATTCAGATAGATTTAGCCTTTCATCATTGAACCAAAAAAAAACCTGAATAGTAAAACATAAAATATATGCATTTATAATATACCACTAAAAACTGAAAAGGAAAAATGTCAAATTGTCTTTAGGAAAGTGAAGGCCTCGAGCCAGCCTGAGTCTTCCGTCTTAATTTTTTGTTTGTCCTCGTCATTTACATAAAAATATAAAAATATAAAAACAATACTTGGCTTGCCAAGGCAAAAAACAACTAAAAATTTTATAAAATAAAATATAAAACTATTTTCTATCCCTAAACTTTCTTATAACTTAATTATTCTTGTCTCAGAGCAAATCCTTTTGGCTTTGCTCATTTTTGTAGTATTAGAACTCACGGATTCCAAACCTTATCTCTCTATCCAATCACTTTACTCTATTCTCTCTACACTTGCCAATTGAAATCCAGCTTACAAACAGCGATTGACTCCACCCCCATCAGCAAATCATCTCGAAGATCCAGAAGACAACCAATCAAAACTGCCCATTTTTCACCCTCCAATCTACTGACCAGAAATCTCTCTGCTTCACTTTTTTGTGAAGCAATTTCATGCACTTTGATGTCAAAATCGAACTTTTACCTACTCCTGAACATTTCCAGCTCTTCGATGATACTACTAAGAAAAATCTGAGTTTGAAGGCGTTGGCCTAGGCAACTCAGTTAATTTAGTTGTCCTATGGTCCTATGGAATAATTTTGAAAATTAAAGATGAAAAGTAAAAATGTCAAATTGTCGAATGTTTGTTAACCAAAATCAATTTAAAAACTAAACACAGTATAAGTAACATAGAAAAGATTTAGTCTTTATCATTGGAGCAAAACATCTTGAAAAGTAAAAAAAAATATATAAATTTATAATAAACCTACAAAATCCATTAAAAAACTAAACGCAGTATAAATAACGCAGTATAAATATACGAAATGTTACACATATTAATAATATGAAGACCCAATTAAAAATGTATAAATGTATAATAAACTCCTCAGATTTCAGCTATATTCGGTATTTCATCATAAAAAAGCTGAAAAAATAAAAATAAATAAAATAATAATTTTAATAAATAATAAAATTAAATTAAAATTAAAATAAAAAATAAGAAAATAAAATAAAATAAAATAACAATTAAAAAATAATAAAATAAAAGCTGAAATAAAAAAGCCTTAAAAAATAAAAGGTGAAATAACAGGTCTAGCAAAATTCACACGACTCTGCATTCGAACCCGGGTCGAGAGCATGGTACTTGCGCGACCTTCCGAACGCGCCACGATGACACGTGTCTGTACTGAGTAAAGTGAAACATATTCGCTATTGGGAAGTTGTAGTGGGCTGGTGATTATACATGTCAGAAGAGTTTTTAGTCAGAAATAAGTTAGCAGGATAGAAGCTTAATCTTTAGCTCTTCAATAGACACAAAGATATAGGCGAGGGAGATTGCAGTAGCGATTAAAAAAGATCGCGTGCAAGTTAGCGTGGTTGATTCGAATTTTCCATCGCGTGTCGAGAGTATCAATATGCCGTTGGATCTGATCCATTTTAGAGTATAAAATCTGACTTGAAAGATTATTATTTTCATTTATTATTCTGGTTAAATATGTGACTTGAAACTTTTTGATTTTATTTATTTTTATCTTTTCGCTCGCTGTTTGCTAACTAAACCTAACGTGGACGCCATTATCCAGAGGGCCGATTCCACAAACTGTAATAGATTCCATTTACTGGACGCACCCCCTTATAAATTGTTGGTTTTTTATTAATTAATTAAAAATATAAAAACATTTTCTATCGGATCAAATTGTGAATCTAAACCATTCTCGAATCAACTAAATTGCACACACAAAATTTCATAAAAATCAGTCCAGTCGTTTAGGAGGAGTTCAGTTACATACACACGGACAGAAGAAATATATATATAAGATATATATATATATATATATATATATATATATATATAATTAAACATTAATTTTAATTTTAATCACGAGTAAATATGTTAATTCTCGAACAAAATAAATTTAGTACTAATTTGATAGATATATCAATAAAATTGATAATAATAATTATAGTCAAGATTATTATAACGGTAATTATATATTAATTTTCCGCAGTAATTCTAAGCTTTTACGGGTTAATTTCAATACCCTTTCGGAAAAAAGTGCGTAAAACAATTATCTCAACACAAACCACCGATAGCAAAAAGTTGCCGAATTGACGAAGGTACACACACGTGGACCTGCATGCATATTGGTACAACACAAAAATAAATACTTTAAACAACTTAAAAATGAAGTGCCACTGAATTAGGGATACCTACCTAGTAACGAGTTGGGCCTCCTCTGGCCTTGATAACGGCTGCCACACGACGAGGCATAGATTCACCAAGTTTCTGGAAACGTTCCACGGGAATGGCTTGCCAAATACTGGCTAAAGCTGTCCATAATTCAGTAAGGTTCTTTGGTGCTGTGTGATGGCCTTTCACGCCTTGTTCCAAAACATCCCAAAGATGCTCAATAGGATTTAAGTCTGGTCTTCTAGGTGACAAATTCATGACAGAGAAGTCAGAGGAATGCTCATCCAACCAGCCAGTAGCCAACCGGGACTTGTGAGAGGTACAGTTGTCTTGCTGGAAAACTCCATTACCGTGCGGATAACAGAACAGCATAAACGGATGGAGGTGATCACCCAGCAACTCTACGTACCGAATTGCATTGAGGGAGGTTGGTACACGCACCAAAGATCCCAAACTGTGCCACGAAAAAACACCCCAGACCATGATTGAGCCACCATGCCCTTGTACAGTTCCAGCCAGGCATGCAGGATCCATGGCTTCATGAGCCTGACGCCATATTCTCAGCCTCCCGTCGGCGTTAAGTAGTCGGAATCGAGACTCATCACTCCATGCTACTCGTTTCCGCAGTAATTCTAAGCTGGAGTGTAGAGCACAGAGCCGTCCTCTACACTCCAGTCTCTGTGCTCTCTTGCTCAGGCAAGACGTGCAGCCCGATGGCGAGTATAGAGCAATGGTACTCTCGTAGGTCGACGTCTCTCGAAACCCATACGGTGAAGCGAGCGTTGCACAGTCCGTTTACTGACTGTACGACTGGCACCGTCATTAAACTGGGTGGTAATTTGAGCGAATGTTTAGCTCCGCTGGCTACGTACAATACGCCTGAGCCGTCTCTCACCACGCACTGTCAAGGCTAATCGTCCTTTGCAGTTTG
This sequence comes from Dolomedes plantarius, assembly GCA_907164885.2. NCBI lineage: Eukaryota > Metazoa > Arthropoda > Arachnida > Araneae > Dolomedidae > Dolomedes > Dolomedes plantarius. Next base: position 238,244,567 of record OU015491.1, on the reverse strand, counting down.
CCCGATCGCTAGTTTTTTTTCCACCATCCATGTATTCTTGGTATACTCTTGACACTGTCGACCTTGAAAATCCTAGCTGTCTGACGATTTCGGAAATTGAATGGCCCATGCGTCGCGCACCTACGATTTGTCCGCGATCGAAGGCGTCTAAATCAGGCAGTTTACCCATACTGGCAATTCCAACAACTAATTCAGAACAACCACAGTACGCGCTATGTATTCAGTTACCACAGCGCCCTCACTTGCGCATACATGATGCGCAGCGCTACACAATTTGCATAGGCTTTGCTATCCGTAATTCAGTGGCACTTCAGTGTATAAAACCATAAATTTTAAATCATAATTAAATAAAATTTAAAAATTGCTTACTTTTTTGAAAACGCTTTGAAGACGCCATTTTACCTATGTCACAAGTTTCTTGCTTTGATATTCTGAAAATGAAATTCAGTGCTGCCATCTATTAGTGAAAATGTTATGTTCAAACATCCACCTTCTTGCCAGCATGGTTAGAATTCAGTAAAATTTTGTTATGTAGTTTCAAGAGCGAAATATCAAAGATCCACATATGTGGACCTCAGGAGCGAACAGGATATATATATATATATATATATATATATATATATATATATATATATATATATATATATATATATGTATGTATATATATATATATATGTATATATATATATATGTATATATCTAATATATAAAAATGAATGTTTGTATCTCTGTAATTGTATAGACATCCACAGTTTAGGAGCAACGATCGTGAAATTTTAAATACAGGCGTCTTTAAGAACAGCCGAGGGTCTGAAGAACTTCAAAAATCGAAATTAATTACCGTTGATTTTTAATTAATAAAAAACCACAATTTTGAAACTAAATGTAAGCTGTTACACTTTGTGGCATCATCCCTCTGAATATGACGTCCACGTTAGGGTTAGCTGACAGCGGGAGAAAAGATAAAAATAAATAAAATCAAAAAGTTTCAAGTTATATATTAAACCAGAATAATAAATGAAAATAATAATCTTTCAAGTCAGATTTTATACTTTAAGACATTTCGATTAACGATCGTCGTTTATTTTCGCCGTGTTATTTTGTAAACAAACGTTCTCTGTTGCCATTTTCATTTCAGACATTTCTTATTGAAACGATGTAATGCGTAGTAAATGCGTTAAATATTTCTTATCTAAAATTTATATTTTAAAACATTTCAGTGAAATTAACATCGTTTTCAGATTATAAACAGACGTTATTTGTTGCTATTTTCATTTTAGAAATTTCTTATTAAAATGATGGAATTCTCCGATATATTTCCATAGTGGAGATTTAGACACATTACAGAATTTAAAAAAAAAAAACCTTTTGTGTAATTTATATATTTGTGTGTGTTTAATTATTTCAAGTGACTCTAAAGTGGGCGTGGCATTTTTTCCACTAGCGTGAAAAATCAGAATAATATTGAATTATTTAATTTTTTTTTTTGCTCATCAGACGACAGTAGCAGCGAGTGGCAGTAGTTACACAAGTTTGAATTTGAAACATTGTTTTGTTGTTTCCTAAAAGAAGCAATAATCCGTTACTGTATTTTATATTGTTCTTAATTTTATAATTCACGATGTACTTTTAAAAGCATAAAAATTAGTATATCTTAACTAAAAAGAATCAGTCTAAACTTAAGCACAGTTTTGCGATTTATTTACGGTTAACTATGTTTGTGTTTAGCTATTCCATTTGTTTGTTTTAAAAAATGATTTTTTAAAGGTTTTTTTTGGTGCTTTATGGTAAAATAGCACTTAAAAATTAAAAAAAAGAAACAAAAAATTAACTGTAAATAGCATACTTTTTCTATAAATTGGTCAATTTGAAGTAATTTTTATTGAAATTTAGCTAAAATGCCTATAACTGCATAAAAATCTTAATGCTACTATTTTAATTTCCCAAGCACAATTCTAAAAATGTTATAAAATACGCAGCCCTACTTTCCGATTTAGTACAAGAATTTAAAATTGATTTCAGGACTTCGGGGAAAATAAACAATTTTTGTTTTTGCATGCTTTCTATTCTATTTACAGTCGATATAGATATAATGCTAGCAAATTGTCAAATGGAATGCATAGAGTTGCAATGTGACATTTAACTTAAAGAGAAATTCAATCGAGTCTCTTTGTTGTACTCATAAATCATACCTGCCCAGATATAAATATCCTTCACTGCATAGTCAAGCGTTATTCTGGTCATCAACGTTTGGAAGCACGTACATCTGAGAACAACTATTTTCAAGAGTTTCAACTATTTTGAAGCACACTAAGAGTCAAATTCGAACCAAAATTTATTCGTTGTTTTTTAGTATTGATGTGTATGACATTTCCCATCCCTTTTTTATACTATGTTTAATTTTTCATGCAGAGTTCACAAGGCAAAAGACAATTTGACAATTTTACTTTTCAGCTTTTAGTGATGAAAGGCTGAATCTATCTAAATTCTGAGATGTGTATAACATTTCACATGTTTTTTTCCTATGCTATTTATACTGTGTTTAGTTTTTAAGTTGACTTTGGTTAACAAACATTCATATTGAACCCCGAATCAAGAAACGAGAAACATAGTTTATGAAGGTACTTCAGATGATATTTGGATCAGTTTAATTGAACAGAGATTTATATGGAGTTTAATAAGGACAGAATGTTTCTATTATTGCTACAGAATCTTGCATTTATGGTGCGTGTAGCCCAAACTGCAGATTTCTGTTAATTTTTTCATCAGTCAGTGCCTTTAACAAATACTTTAATACTTTATTTATATATTTTTTTGGCTACAGAATCCTGCATTTATGGAGGTATTTATATGGACAATTAGACATTTTTACTTTTAAGCTTTTAGTGATTTATTATAAATGTATATATTTTATGATATTTATACTGTTATTAAATCGATGTTATTTATACTGTGTTTAGTTTTTAAATTACTTTTTGTTAACAAACATTAGACAATTTGACATTTTTAATTTAAACTTGAAAAATGAAAGGCTGAATCTACTAAAATTCTGAGATGTGTATAACATTTCACATGTTTTTTTTAAATGTTATTTATGCTGTGTTTACTTTTTTAATCAATTTTGTTTAACAAACATTCGACAAAATGACATTTTTACTTTTCAGCTTTGCTTTTTAAAACTCTTAACTTTCCAAGAGACAATTTGACATTTTTTCTTTTTCAGCTTTTAATGGTTTATTATAAATGTATATATTTGATGTTTTACTTTTCAGCTTCTTTTGCTCCAAAGATGAAAGGTTAAATCTAGATGAATTCTGAGGAGTTAATTATAAATTTATATATTTTCATATTGGATTTTTTAAAAATTATTTGGGTGTATAACATTTCACATGCTTATTTTTCTATGTTATTTATACTGTGTTTAGTCTTTAAATTGATTTTGGTTAACAAACATTCGACAAATTGACATTTTTACTTTTCAGCTTTACTTTCCAAAAGACAATTTGACATTTTTCGTTTTAAGCTTTTAGTGGTTTATTATAAATGTATGTATATTTTATGTTTTACTTATCAGCTTCTTTTGCTCCAAACATAGAAGGTTAAATCTTGCTAAATTGTTTAGATTTTAAATTGATTTTGGATAACAAACATTCCACAATTTGACATTTTTACTTTACAGCTTTTAGTGGTACAATGATGAAAGACTGCATCTAACCAAAATACTGAGATATGTATAACATTTCACATGCTCTTTTTTTTTGGCTATGTAATTTATACTGTGTTAAGTTTTTAAATTGATTTTGGTTAACAAACATTCCACAATTTGACATTTTTACTTTACAACTTTTAGTGGTACAATGATGAAAGACTGCATCTACCAAAATACTGAGATATGTATAACATTTCACATGCTTTTTTTTTGGTTATGTAATTTATACTGTGTTAAGTTTTTAAATTGATTTTGGTTAACAAACATTCCACAATTTGACATTTTTACTTTACAGCTTTTAGTGGTACAATGATGAAAGACTGCATCTACCAAAATACTGAGATGTGTATAACATTTCACATGCTTTTTTTTTGGTTATGTAATTTATACTGTGTTAAGTTTTTAAATTGATTTTGGTTAACAAACATTCCACAATTTGACATTTTTACTTTATAGCTTTTAGTGGTACAATGATGAAAGACTGCATCTACCAAAATACTGAGATATGTATAACATTTCACATGCTTTTTTTGGCTAATTTATACTGTGTTAATTTTTTAAATTGATTAAGGTTAACAAACCTTCTTAAAATTCCGGGCAACGCCGGGTACTTCAGCTAGTATATATATATATATATATATATATATATATATATATATATATATATATATATATATATATATATATATATATATATATATATATGTATATATATATATGTATATATATATATATGTATATATATATATATATATATATATATATATATATATATATATATATATATATATATATATATATATTATATATATATATATACATATATATGTATATATATATATATATATATATATATATATATATATTATATATATATATACATATATATGTATATATATATATATATATATATATATATATATATTATATATATATATATATACATATATATGTATATATATTAGGGTGGCCCTTAACATATAGGCAAAAAATAAATTTTATATTTTTTATAAGTCTTACCCCCTATTTCTTTTCCATTTGGGCTAGTAAGTAACTGTTAAAAATTTTGAAAATTTTATTTAATAATAACACGTGCCGCAAGGGGGGTGAAAATTTAAATAAATGAGTTAAATTCCAAAATTTTCGCAATAACACTTTTAATAATTCTGTTTTAATTTTAAGACAAATATTTAGGAGTAAAAATAACGGAAATAAGGCCTATAACTGGTTAACCACAAAAGCAAAATTTTATAATATTAAATTTCAATAATAAAAGGTTCAATAATTTTTTGATAATGAATGCTTTGAGCAAGATGGAAAATGGCTCCGATAGGCTTTTACGACTTGCAATAGGTATTGCTTTTGCTCCTCATCGTGTGTTATAATATTGTTATATTCTTCCATAAGCTTCACACCTCTTTCTGCGATATCATTGACATCTGTGAGGTTTCTGACTACTGTAAGGCCATGTTGATAATCAGGAAGAGAATTCCAGATCGCAGGATCACGAGCAATAAAATCGGACGATATTTTAAACCGCTTAAAAAATTTGGATGTGCTTTTTGACACAAAGTTATGTAGTTCTTTGTGTGTGAATTCGGCCATATCCTTTAAATCAAAATGGAAACGCTTAGAGTCAGAAGTAGTTGATTCATTTTCTTTAAATGCTTTGGCTATCTTTTCTTTTTGTTCGACAGGAATTGTGTCATCATAAAATGCTAAAGCCACTATTTCTTCAGCAAGATACCACAAATGTTCACAAAATTTTTTTGTTGTTTCTTGGGAATTTTTTCATTCATTTCATTGTAAAAATAAAGATCTTTTAAAAACATCCAATCCTGGTATGGTACTTTGCAGGCTAAGGGAGTATTGTACCAAGCTTTTATGTATATTTTTACAATAAATATTCAAATATCTCTTATTCCTTGCAATTCCTGCTGAGTCAAATGAAATTGATTTAAAAAATAAATATTTTCAAGCAATAAATAGCTTTCGCCATCCACCTGGCATGGTGAAAAGCACCAGGTAATTGAAATGCAATTTCCTTTGCTTCGTGTTCTCCTAAAAATATCATAACTAACTACAGCAGCTCTTTGTAATCGTCTCTTGTATGTTTAATAACAACTTGTGGTTTGACAAAATGAAGCACAATCTCTGTCTTAATAAATATACTGTTGGAATTGATGATAAATTTGTTGTGAACAGTATCGGTAACTGTTCACAACAAATTGATCATCAATTCCAACAGTATATTTAGAATTATCTATATTGTCCCAAGCTTGTTGAAAATGTTTAAATAATCCTGTTTCGGGTCCAGACGACGTACCAATGCATGCTTCAAAGGCAGACTTTAAAACGAATCCATATATATGGTGTCTGCAAGGTAGGTATAAGAGATCTTTACCCAGTTTTTGTTCTAATAAAACGCAAGCACCTTATATTCTTCCAGTATTTAACGCAGTGGTGTCACAACACAAGGCTTGCACTGTATCCAAAAGTTTATTTTCAGCAAGCAAGTTGTAAATAGCTTCTGTCATATCGTCTCCACTGCAAGAATCCAATTGAGGGACTCCTAAAAATGCTCTTGTCCGTTAGTGGAAATAATTACTGGAAGCCTGTCAAACGTTTTGTTTCTAGTTATTGATGGAAGCAGCTTTCCATACCAGTGGACGGTAGTGAACTCTAACTGTAACGTCAGACGTTCATTTCTGATTACTGAAGCACGCTCGGCACGAAGCTTTTGACAGCATCGCTGTATCGAGGTTCGATTTATAATTAGATCTTCAGTGTTGTGTCCCAAAGCTTCTGCAGTAGCCATTAAAACGTGGACAGAGTTTCTGTCACTTAACTTGCATTTATCAAGAGCTGCTACCAACTTGGTGTTAATAAAATTAATGGTCCCACGTTTACATTCTTTGGGTGGACCTGGCTGATTTGTGGGACACAACGTATCTCACGGTCAATTTCTTTTTAAGATGAACTCCCCTTTTGAGACGACACTGAAACTAAAACAAAACCTTTTGTAAATATACTGTAAAATACTGCGTTAAGATTGTAATAATTGGACAAAAACAAATTTCAAAAGTATTTAATCGTTTTTACTTACACGACTCTTCGATGTCCAAGTCCATGTCCTCCAATGTTTCACTCATTTTTGTATCCTCTTTAATGTTTTTCGTCGCTGTTATTCTGCACTAAGACATTTTAGAACTCTTTTTTCCTTTTCATCAGTTCTTTTATAAATTCCCCCTAAAACACCAATTCGTCCTTTCTGCCTCTGGGAGATGAGAAATAGTCTGTCTTCTTATTTGTAATAATTTCCAAGGCAATAGAGTGAGCAATATCAAATAGGTCCTCTAATTTTTCTTTAAAATTTTGTTCTTCTTGCTCCTGAGTTTCGATCTTTCTTTTAGAACTTATTTGAAGCATTAGCCATTTATTATATAAGGCTTCCAATTTAACAATGCAATGTTGAGGTTCTCTAAATGGTATTCGTGCTTTTTGCCAAAAAATTACAGTTTTACAAATTACTAAACGAGTACTTTCACTGAGACTTAATTTTACTCATATTATAAAATAGCACTTGCATTACTTGTTTGTTAGAAGGTAATTTCCTACCTAATGTTTGATTTGTTTCTCTTTCAATCAGATATATATATATATATATATATATATATATATATATATATATATATATATATATATATATATATATATATATATATATATATATATATATATATATATATATATATATATATATATATATATATATATATGATTGTGAAGTTTACTCTTTAGCGCTATTTTTAACAAACCGCGTACTACCGCTTCGTTTGGAAGACAACGCAATACTGATTATAACTAAGCGCCGTGGTCAGTTTTCCCGACAACCAGGACTGCCGACGCCGCCTACACAGCGCCCCCTATCGTGAGTCCTACGTGCTGGTGGATTATGCAAAACTATGTTTTAGTGTATATTTGATACTATTTAGTTTATTAACGCGCATAAAATATTATTTCATTTTTTCTGTTAAACTTGTGGGAAAAACAGTAATTTTTATATAAATGGCGACATTCACAGCCTCTGCGGCACCACTTAGAATTATGCGAATGACCCGATTTTTTGGGGGCATTAGTTTTAGACCAGTTAAAAAAACTGAGGGGGTGAGACATTAAAAAATACAAAGTTGAAAAATAAGGGCCACCCTAATATATATACAGAGGCTGTTCACACATTTTTTAGACGATGTATATTGCATTCACAAAACTAAATTACATAAAATTCTTGTGTTTTAAATGTTTTATTTGACATCCCTTATTCTGAACTATCTTACGACACCGCAATTTCCAGGATAATAATGCCTTTTGAAGTGTCAGAAGAGGTATTCTATCCCATTCCTCCTAAACAGCTTTCCAGAGTCCTGTAAGGATTTTGGGACGACGTTTGGATAATGCAGATTTTAAAAGTCCGAAAGCACAAAAATCCATAGGCGATACATCGAGAGATTTAGTAGGGATATCAGTGAAGGGTATGGCCTTGATACCAGTTTTTTGTTCCATTTCTTTTAGGAAATTTACAGTGGATCTTGATGTGTGACTGCTAGCTTTGTCCTGATGGAGTCTCACAGATTGATGGCACTGTGGGTAAAGCGATGGTATTTCATTCAGAAAAATTGGCGATAAAATATGTTCCTGATAGTATTTGGAGTTAATCTTGACATTTTTTTCCACTCTCTTTTTTTAGCTTGCCATTATAAGAAAAACCAGCAACAATCATGAATCCCTTAGAAAATCTTTCTTTCGATTCTTTGAACCATGTACTTAAATTTATTTCTTCCCTTTTATGATAATAAAAGTTTTTGTTGCAATCATTTAAATACACCCATGATTCATCTATTGTGGCAATTGTTTTCCATTTTTCTTTGGATAAGAGTTTCTCATATAGAATTCTGCATCGTGTCCTGCGTTCAGCGATATGATTTGGAAGAAGACGATGCACATTGCGTTTTTTCGCTTTCTTAAGATTTAAACCAACGTTTATCATTTTGTTTACAGTGGACACCGAGCATTTTAATAATTTTGCCACTGTCCTTTGACTAGGGGGATTTTCTTTTAACATTAAACAACGTACCTTTGCAATAGTCGAAGATGTACTTTTTTTCCTTGGATACTTGTTTGTAATTTTTGTCCCACTTGAGGCTCCAATTTGACGTTTTTTTTCCTTTCTGGTTGACGATATTACCTATGGACGCTTTAGATATCACAAAACCATGACTCTCACATCGTTTTTGGATAACGGAGTATGCATATTTCTCTTCGGAAAGAGCATAAATGTAGCCTTTGAACCACTGCTTTGTTAAAAACTCCATTTTTAATAAAAACAAAACTTTCAAGCCGCAGACAATAATTTTGACTTTTAAAAACATAGTCCAATTGCAATTATTTCTTTTGCAGCAAACGAATTTTTATTACCGCTTACCAAATTCGTCTAAAAAATGTGCGAACAGCCTCTGTATATATATATATATATATATATATATATATATATATATATATGTATGTGTATATATATATATATATATATATATATATATATGTATGTATATATATATGTGTATATATATGTGTGTTTGTGTGTATATATATATATATATATATATATATATATATATATATATATATATATATATATATATATATATGTAATGAAAAAAGATCAGATTACAGAACTATTAGAAAAAGAAATTTATTTCCGAGTGGCTAAACAGACATCTGATCTAATGGAAAGCCAACACCCGAGTGATTCCCGGGGTTTGCGCATAGAGGTATCTGCGGTTGAAGAATTTGCTGACCAAAGATATTTCTTGCAAGCTGCATCAGTTGTGCATGACGATTGCCTTATTTGGGCATAGAAAAGAGGGTCGGACAGTTTCGTTGCTTGCCCAGGAATTGCTGACGCTATGAAAAATATTCCTGGGTTCTTGAAAACAGAATTTGGTAATGCGATCTTAAGCATGGGAAGGGAAGAAAATTTACAGGGGATCAACTTAAATTTTATATCTTTCATATCCCCCCATTTTAAAAACGTTGTCTACCCGGGTGGAGGCTCTCATACATAACATAAAAAAATAAACTACAAAATATTACAATTATACAGAATATAACAGAAGATTACAAAAATATCTGGCAAAGTCCACAATGGTTCCTCCAGATAGCAGGTCCATGCGGTTTCCCTACTATCCTTCATCTTATTTGCTTCGTATGCACTTAACCATAATTACAGTATAAGTTCAAAATATAAGACTGGTATTCAAAATATAAGACGATAACATAAATTCTATGATTACATGACATATTATCTTGATTTATTTGATATGAATAAAACACAATATAAATATTTACACTACCTGGAAACTATCTCTTAACACTGTCCACATATTGTATTATTATTAGTTCTCACCCTATATTCTATTAATACTGACATTGTTTATATCACAATCAAATTCACTCTATTATATTTTTAAACTTCCTTGGATACTCTTATATTCATAACAATTCTCTATTCATGCGAAATTACAATATTATAAATTTTTACATTAATTTCATATCAATATCTCTTCTTTTTCTTCAAAGTACTGTTACATTAATAAAACAACTTCATTACATCAAAATTCGTTTCAATAGCAATACACATTTACTACCTTTAACATACCTTACTTCTTATACACAAATCACATCTCTCTCAAACAACCGTGTATCCTCACGTTTGCTGAGGAATGCTTACTATGAAGTTGGAAAGGAGGTTAAAACAAATTCCTCCCGCCACTTCAAAAGAAAATTTTTGTGGATGAACAAATGTAGATAAATGGATTCAGTTTCTCAACCGTAGTTGCTCTCAAAGGAAAACCCCAAAAACCAAAAATAAAAATTTTGCCGAATAAAAAAAATGTTTTCGAGTTGTGTGGCCATCACAACCCGACAATTTTATTAAAAAAATTAGAAAAATAAAAACAAAACAAGAACAACTCAACTGAGGAAAAGAATGCATCATGACATTAAATTAAATATTATAAAATTCAAAATTCACCTTAATAATTATAAAATTGATTTGTTATATTATTCTGAAAGTGTTACTTCAATTGCAGCATAGAATTTAGATACCTGTCAAGTTTTTTAACAATATATAAGATCATAAATTAAACAACTCAAAATAACTTGTTATAACTTCTTAATTAAGTAAATGGGTATCAGCTTCATATTAGGTAATATTCAAAAACATTGTGTGCTTTAACATCGTCACTAGTTTCACATCAAAATAGTCAAATTCTAAAAGCATTGGTACCTATCATGACATAAGTGACAAACCTGGAGGTGAAATGGGCTATCCTCTGTGATGTCTAACGTGAAAGATTGTCAGTGATCACGAGGGTGCCTTGGTGCAAAGACAGCAAGAGGCTCATCCCTCTGCGGGAGGAACTACCCCTTGTGCTAGAAAAAGGGTTCTCCGGTGTCAACACAAATAATATAACTCAGATCATCAACACACTTGACAAAATTAGGGGTAACCTGTGACATTTCATGTTAGCCCTAACATTGACAAAATTTTTCTTTAACTTAAGCACATCAACATTCCTTTTAATAAATATTCTTTTAAAATAATTCAGATGGTAATTTGTGGAAGGCCAACTAGCATCAAAAGTTCTCTAAATAAATATAATTAACTACGAAATTTAGGTAGGTATCTAAATCCATCAAAGTTAGGTTATCTTCATCATGTGTCAACAATCTTCATTACAATATCAGTTATTAACATATCAAAAATATAAAAACACCTATAATACTCAAATGTAATGTAGAAGACCACATCTGTTCCAGAAATTTTTCTCAAAATGATACTACAACTATACAATTGCTTATGAGATCCACATTAATAAGTACACACAGAAATAGTTCAAAAAGAGAGTTTAAACAAGATAGCGCTTTTTTTTTTTAACAACATACAAAGTTTAACCACATAAGTGGAGTCAAAGGGGTGTTAGGCACCCAACAAAACAAAAAGGAAACGGATCTCTGGCATTCACATTATTATGACCATTATTATTATCCTTTAAATCAAAAACACATCATAAAATACAAGAGAAAAAGTATTTGTTTTTAAATGTATGGAATCAAAATTTATCACCCTTCAAATTTCTTTACAATCTTCCAAACAACTTCCTTTCCTTCTCATTATTATTCATGTACTTTTCATAATCATTCAATAATCAACTAAAAACTCTAACCAATATGTGAATTGAAAGAAACATGTAAAACTGCTCATGCTTGTTCAAAACTTATAATTCCTTCTCTTAATTGATAAAATATGTAATATTGATCACACTTTATTCAATATATTCAAACATATCTCTCTTTATACTTTTTTTTCCTATTTATTTATTCTCTATTCTTTCTATTTTGAGACAGTTCTGGAGTGGGCGAACATTTATTAGCAGACGGGTGTGAAAAATCAACCGTGGCTTATTATGGTACCCTAGCAGCTATTAGAAGGACGCTCCGTTTATATGACAAACTACGCCTTGAATTTCTACTTTTACACCAGAAAATCTCCTATAGTACTTATATTCCTGACTAACCTTCAACATAATAAAATTACGAGGATTCAAAACCATACTTTAATACTTCAATATAATAAAACAAATTCTTAACTCTTATAATCTATAAAATAATTTATAAAGATGAGAAAATATTCATGTGGATAATTTAAAGACTCAAATGCAAAAAACATTGATTAAAACATGGAAGAGAAACGAAGAAAGAACATACATCATACAAAATGAAAGAAAGCAAATTTAACTTTTACGCGACTTATTTTTACAGAGGCTCTGAGAAATTATATTTATTTATCACTCATTATTGAGGCGAGAAAGGAAAAAGGAAAACATTATAAAATTGAAAAACAAGTACAATTCCGCAAACACCCGATTCGTCTGAGCGGCGGATGGCTAAACGATATTTATTGCTGTGGAACATAACCTTCAACTATGTGTATACAATAATGCGCACGCTGGCTCTCGACCCATGTTTATAGTAGGAATGACCTACTTTACTCCGTATTTTTCTAGATTTAAAACTGCGTGTGAGAAACAGATACTTAAAAGAACGATCTGCAAAGAACGATCTTGGCTAGTTTAAAAAGAATAAAAATAATGTTAAATTTCTGAACAAAAGTATGATTAAATTTACGTTTGTAATTGATTTAGCTAACCCTTTTTAGTATCAACATATTTCAAAACATTAATTATAATTTTACATACATAACTTACACACTTTCATATAATTTTATCATTATAACTTTAACTTAAGGATAATCAATTAATCATAAAAACAGATATGTGAAAAGTTATGCAATTTTATAGACAATTCGTCTTACCTTTAAGAGTCCCAATTTAAATATTTATTTTTTATTTATTTATTTTAATAATATTTTTCTTCGGCATAACAGTTAATTTTATGGAAATATGCCACCAATGGTTACATAACTTCAAATCCAAACTTTCGTAGGGGAAGGAGTGGGAAAAAGTCTGATCCGAAACAAGTTGTTGACGCAGGAGCAAACATGTTTCTTCTGGTTGCAGCACAACATAATTTAGTAGCAGCATTACACGATTGGAGTAATTCAAAACAAAGTGAGGCGTTGTGGGCAGGTGAAGAAAGCGGAACAATTTTATGCTGTAATAAGTGACACACAGAAAAAGGAGAGCCGCGTAAACAGAGACTTGAGCACTCATATTGAAAAAAGAATGATCCGTTGCGGTGAAAACGTAGACATCGCATAAATTTCTTGTACGTAATATTACCATTTGAAGATTCTAAAGAAGCTTTTGAAATTCTTGTATGGAATTAAACACTTGAAATCCAGCGGGGTTTGGAATGAAGAAATAGTTCCACATTTCCGGTACACAGCTTGCGAAAGAATATAATTTTTTTGTATAGGATTTAATGTTAACAGTTCACCAACCTGCTCATATTCTGCGATGTAATTTTCGATTGGCACTTCATTTGAATAGGGCTTTATAAACACATCTACATCTGAAAATCGGACGTGAGATGGCTCATTATTTTCACCGGTTAAGTCCACGGTTTGATTCAAATTCGGTTTTTCTCCTTTCTGCATTGCTTCTTCAAAACTAGGTCACCGAACAGCGTAAATCCACCAAGGTCAGTAATACAGTAATCCACTTCTGCTCGCTGCTATTTTCGACGCACGAAAGGGCGAATGAAGTTTTACGACGGGTGCTGGTAAAATTAATTAAAACTCCGTTTACATATTGAAATTAAAATTTTAAAACTGGTATCCTCACTGCAGAACATCCTGCCGGCTATAAATTCTGTAATGAAAAAAGATCAGATTACAGAACTATTAGAAAAAGAAATTTATTTCCGAGTGGCTAAACAGACATCTGATCTAATGGAAAGCCAACACCCGAGTGATTCCGGGGTTTGCGCATAGAGGTATCTGCGGTTGAAGAATTTGCTGACGAAAGATATTTCTTGCAAGCTGCATCAGTTGTACATGACGATTGCCTTATTTGGGCATAGAAAAGAGGGTCGGACAGTTTCGTGGCTTGCCCAGGAATTGCTGACGCTATGAAAAATATTCCTGGGTTCTTGAAAACAGAATTTGGTAATGCGATCTTAAGCATGGGAAGGGAAGAAAATTTACAGGGGATCAACTTAAATTTTATATCTTTCATATATATATATATATATATATATATATATATATATATACTGTTGGCTCTCTGTTTAACGACTTTCAAGGGACCGCGAAAAATCGTCCTTAAGTAGAGATCGCCCTTAAACAGAATTTGGGAAACAAATAACATTTCCCTACACTTTTTACAAGCTTTGGACGATCAATATACAGAGGCTGTTCGCACATTTTTTAGACGATTTTGGTAAGCGGTAATAAAAAATCGTTTGCTGCAAAAGAAATAATTGCAATTGTACTATGTTTTTAAAAGTCAAAATTATCGTCTGTGGCTTGAAAGTTTTGTTTTTATTCAAAATGGCGTTTTTAACAAAGCAGTGGTTCGAAAGCTACATTTATGCTCTTTCCGAAGAGAAATATGCATACTCCGTTATCCAAAAACGATGTGAGAGTCATGGTTTTGTGATATCTAAAGCATCGATAGGTAATATCGTCAAGAAGAAAGGAAAAAAACGTCAAATTGGAGCCTCAAGTGGGACAAAATTCCAAACAAGTATCCAAGGAAAAAACGGACATCTTCGACTATTGCAAAGGTACGTTGTTTAATGTTAAAAGAAAATTCCCCTACTCTAAGGACAGTTGCAAAATCATTAAAATGTTCGGTGTCCACTGTAAACAAAATGATAAACGTTGATTTAAATCTTAAGAAAGCGTAAAAACGCAATGTGCATCGTCTTCTTCCAAATCATATCGCTGAACGCAGGACACGCTGCAGAATTCTATATGAGAAACGCTTATCCAAAGAAAAATGGAAAACAATTGTCACAATAGATGAATCATGGGTGTATTTAAATGATTGCAACAAAAAAAGAGCCATTTATTATCATAAAAGGGGAGAAAAAATTTAAGTACATGGTTCAAAGAATCGAAAGAAAGTTTTTCTAAGGGATTCATGATTGTTGCTGGTTTTTCTTATAATGGCAAGTTAAAAATAAAGAGAGTGGAAAAAATTGTCAAGATTAACTCCAAATACTATCAGGAACATATTTTATCGTCAATTTTTATGAATGAAATACCATCGCTTTACCCGCAGTGCCATCAATCTGTGAGACTCCATCAGGAAAAAGCTAGCAGTCACACATCAAAATCCACTGTAAATTTCTCAAAAGAAATGGAACAAAAAACTGGTATC